>JACXGI010008806.1:0-11252 GCA_016801175.1 Esox masquinongy
ATAGGGTAAGTGTAGCCTAAATGCTATTCTATGATAATGTCTATTATTATTTTGCATTGTTTTAGTGGAATTACTAGCTATATATGATAACTTGATATAACGGTATGGTAGCCAGTGGTCAAATGTGCGCCTATGCTGTGTTGTGTAGAGTGTCACTGTGAATATAACCATCCAAAGGAAGACTGGACACATCCCTGTTATAATCTCCACCTCTTTCAGATATGGCACATGTAGGGAATTCCAAAGGAAATAAAGGCACCCCCTATTCAAGACACCCCATACATTTTTTTTAGAAATCCTCAGAGTTCAAAAAGGAAGGGACTGCCATCTAGCGGTTGCTTTTGGAGGTACAATATGACAGAATAAGTTCAATGACCCCATATGGGCATTTTCAATGATTTTCAGAATGTTTGAGAAAAAAATTGATGTGGAAAAGATAAAAAAAAATGCCGGGTTCATTTTATTATTTTATAAATTCAAAACCATTCAACTTGTACTTATTCTGAACCCCTGGGGGTATACAAATGTAATATAAAACAGGCTACCTATTATATTTTACTATTTTATTTCAATTTATAACCAAAATATGTGCTCATGCGTTTTTACATTTTTCTGACTATTTAACAAGACAGGTTCCACTCAGAACAGGCCTCGCCATGGATGACCAAAGAAGTTGAGTGCATGTGCTCAGCGTTATATTCAAAGGTTGTCTTTGGGAAATAGACCTATGAGTGCTGCCAGCATTGCTGCAGAGGTTGAAGGGGTGGGGGGTCAGCCTGTCAGTGCTCAGACCATACGCCGCACACTGCATCAAATTGGTCTGCATGGCTGTCCTCCCAGAAGGAAGCCTCTTCTAATGATGATGCACAAGAAAGCCCGCAAACAGTTTGCTGAAGACAAGCAGACTAAGGACATGGATTACTGCAATCATGTCCTGTGGTCTGATGAGACCAAGATAAACTTATTTTGGTTCAGATGGTGTCAAGCGTGTGTGGCGGCAACTAGGTGAGGAGTACAAAGACAAGTGTGTCTTGCCTACAGTCAAGCATGGTGGTGGGAGTGTTATGGTCTGGGGCTGCATGAGTGCTGCCGGCACTGGGGAGTTACAGTTCATTGAGGGAACCATGAATGCCAACATGTACTGTGACATACGGAAGCAGAGCATGATCCCCTCCCTTCGGAGACTGGGCCGCAGGGAAGTATTCCAACATGATAACTACCCCAAAGACACCTCCAAGACGACCACTGCCTTGCTAAAGAAGCTGAGGGTAAAGGTGACGGACTGGCCAAGCATGTCTCCAGACCTAAACCCTATTGAGCATCTGTGGGGCATCCTCAAAAGGAGTGCAAGGTCTCTAACATCCACCAGCTCCGTGATGTCATCATGGAGGAGTGGAAGAGGACTCCAGTGGCAACCTGTGAAGCTGTGGTGAACTCCATGCCCAAGAGGGTTAAGGCAGTGCTAGAAAATAATGGTGCCCACACAAAATATTGACACTTTGGGCCCAATTTGGGCATTTTCACTTAGGGGTGTACTCACTTTTGTTGCCAGCGGTTTGGACATTAATGGCTGTGTGTTGTTTTATTTTGAGGGGACAGCAAATTTACACTGTTATACAAGCTGTACACTCACTACTTTACATTGTAGCAAAGTGTCATTTCTTCAGTGTTGTCACATGATATAATCAAATATTTATAAAAATGTGAGGGGTGTACTCACTTTTGTGAGATACTCTACATTGCATTGCAAGCTTCTTTCATTGACTCGAATTCAAAGAGCTGCAAAAGCTGGTTGATGTGTAACTGTAGCTAGCTAGCAAGCAAACGTCAACTGGTTGATGTGTAACTGTAGCTAGCTAGCAAACCGCTAGCTAACAAAGTGTGACCTGTAATTCAGTGCAGCGAAAATGAAGATTGGTGACGGTTCTAAATGTGTCTTATTGTATTGAGCTGTAGAAGTAAAAAAAATGTCTAACATATCCTTTGTTTGAACTAGTTACTGAAAGTCAGCCACCAACAACAGACTCCCTAAGATTTCCACACACAAATTGTAGTTATATCTGCATGATATGTCACTTCTGAGCACTGGATCAAACTATTGTGAGGCAAAGGGTGGTGGGTCGCAATCATTTTAAACTTAAAAATGTGCTATTAAGTTTTTATATCTAGCACAAGTGCTTTCATTGCGTGTTATTAATATTATTGAAATTATAGGTATTTTTACAGTGATATATTGGGACAAATCATAGTTTTCCCAGGATGGCAAATCTGTCCGAAACTGGCAAATGTAAATGACCATCAGGTCTCAGAGTTACTCACCTTTCTTTATCTTTGGTTGATAAAAAAGCATAGCGGCGCCCACAAACGGGTAACGTAACTTCTAGAAAGTTTTTACACAATGATTTTGACCGGTTGTCAGCACACATTTAGGCTATACCCACTGCAATTTATGAAACGGTAATTGATTTTACATATGCTAATTTGCGTAATTACCGTTAATTTACTATTAGGCTGTATCTTTTGAACTGTTTGAGCTACAGACATGAAACCAACTTTGTTACACCAGATTAGGCTAAACCTACTTCAAATTTGGAAATGTTTATCGATTTTATGTATACTAATTTGCGTGATTAGCATGAATTAGCAATTAGGCTGTATCTTTTGAACCGTTCGAGCTACAGACACGAAACCAACTTTTTTTTACACCCGTTTAAGCTATCCCTACTTCTAATAATAAACGTTTATCGATTTAACGTATGCTATTTTACGTAATTTGCATGAATTAGCAATTAGGCTATATCTTTTGAACCGTTTGAGCTACAGACATGAAACCAACTTTTTTTCACCTGGTTAGGCCATCCCTACTTCAAATTAGGAAACGTTTATCGATTTAACATATGCTAATTTTTGTAATTAGCATTAATTAGCCATTAGGGTGTATCTTTTCAACATTTAAAGCTACAGGAATGAAACTGATTCTCATTCAAGAGTTTTGACTGGTTCCATTCAATGTACTGACACGTTTATTGATTTTACATATGCTACTTTGCGTAATTAGCGTGAATTAACTATTATGCTGTAGCTCTTAAACCGTTCAAGCTACAGACACGAAACCAACTTATGTTTTACCAGTTTAGGCTATCCCTCCTTCAAATTAGGAAAAGTTCTTTGATTTTTACATATGCAAATGTGCGTAATTAGCGTAAATTAACTACTAGGCTGTAACTTTTGAACCGCTTGAGCAGACACAAAAACTGACGTTGTTTCACCAGTTTAGGCTATCCCCAGTTCATATAATGAACCTTTATTGATTTTACGTATGCTAATTTGCATAATTAGCATTTATTAGCAATTAGGCTGTATCTTTTGAACCGCTTGAGCTAGACACGAAACCGACGTTGTTTCACCAGTTGAGGCTATCCCCAGTTCATATAATGAACCTTTATTGATTTTACGTATGCTAATTAGCATAATTAGCATTAATTAACTATTAGGCTGTATCCTTTGAACCGTTTGAGATACAGACACGAAACCAACTTTGTTTCACATGTTTAGGCTATACCCACCCACTATACCCACAAATGATGTAATGTTTATCAATTTTACGTATGGTAATTAGCGCTAATTAGCGTTAATTAACTATTATACTATATCTTTGAAACCGATCGAGCTACAGACATGAAACCAACTTTACTTTACCAGTTTAGCTATCCCCTGTTCATACAATGACACGCTAATATATTTTACATATGCAATTTGCGTAATTAGAATTAATTATCTATTAGCCTGTTTCTGTTGAACCGTTCGTGCTACAGACAAGAAACCAACTTTGTTTTAACACATTTAAGCTATCCCCATTGGAAACTATGAAACGGTTATCGATTTTACATATGCTAATTAGCGTAAATAGTGTTAATTAACTACTAGGCTGTATTATTTGAACTGTTCAAGCTACAGACACGAAATCTGTGACTTTTATGAGATCTTACTATCATGTATGCTAATTTATGCTAATTACCCTCACCTTCCCCTCATCTCTTGAACCTTTAAAAATACAGACTCCAAACCTTTCGATAGGTAAACACTATTTCAAACCATAAATAATTTTTAAACAGCTAGCAATCACACCACATTTTCTTCAGGAAATGTACTTGTCTAGTTTTTATTATTATTATTATTCCTCCAGCTCTACAGCCTAAATGGTAAAAGCTATAAACATGAAACCAACTCCAAAACATCAAATTGTAAAGGCTAATGTCAGATAACATTGAAGTTATGTGACAATTCTGAGTAGCAGTTATGTAAAGATCTCAGTGACATTAGGTAAAAGTATTTTCTACACAGCTAACACAATGAGAAAGTCTGACTGATCAAAAAGCAGGTTGTGGGGGTCAAGGGATGCAACAACTTAAATACTGTGTAAAATTGATGCAGATCAAACATTTTACAAGACTTGTATTCAGTATGATCTTTGTATGACTTTTTTGTCCTCCTCACTAATGGATTGGGGCTGTCTGCCAGGCAATAGGGTTTTTGACGAATGTAATAAACAAAATCTAATTTGGAAAAAGTGTTTCCAAAAATTCCATGTCCAGTTTACCAACGCTATAACTATGCCAGCCAACCGAGATAGCATTATAAAACATATGTAGCTCACCATACAGATCATAAACCTAGTTGACTAAAGTTGCGAACAGTATATAAATTGGACACATACAAAATATGTAACCTTTTACAAAGGCCAGTTTTTGTCACCTATATATAGTTATTGCATCAATGTCGAACATTCTTGTGCCCTGAAATGTAATAGCCTTGGCATTGTAAAGTTTGTCTTTAGTCTCGCTAGCAATTGCTCAATTCTTATGACTATTCCAAGTACTAAGATACTAGTATTACTGGCTTATAGGCATTTAAAACGGCCAGTGGCAAAAGCCATACAGTTCATAGATGCTATTTTTGGTGGAAGTAAACTTCATAAGAAATGTTGGTCAGTTTAAGACAATATGCTTAATGATGTCTAGCAAAGTACTTAAACTTGGCGTGATATTCATGTGCGACGGAATGTAATGTTGAGACACAATATTATGACAATGTAGATCCCATTCAGTCCCAATACTAGCTTACTATATACTAAGCAGTACGCACTTTACTGTCATCCGCGAAGAACATACTGTACTCGCAGTACGAAGTATGTAGTATGTGATTTGAGATTTAGCCATAGTCTAGGCCTATGTCAATGAACTATTGGCTTTTGAAGACAGTGAAAGTGGTAAGACATGCTTTTCTTAACTTTCTTAACTTGTTTATTTCTATTGATATGTTCTTTGGAATTAAATTAAACACGTCAATTCATGCTTGGTCATGCTTATCGTACGAAAAAAAAACTAAAAAAGAATACATAGAACGATTATTAATAAGAACACAGGCTATAATATTTTAATTCGTTTATTAGGCCCTACAGATGTACAAAATGTAAATTACACAACACTTAAATTATTCAAAAATATATCCCTTAGAATTTAGTTTTCATTTTTATCTTATTTTGATGATGTACAAGATAAAATAACAAACATTATTGTTAGAATTTAGCGGTTACGTATAGTGGTTAAATAATAGAGAACCCGCACAAATCAAGGGAGAAAATACATTCTGTATTTATTGGAATAATGCAGCAGAGTTGTCCTATTTCAATGAATGTTCCAAAATTTTCTCACTGTAATGATGATTACAAGTTGATATATACATTGAAGGGCGTGTCTACCTAGCAAAGATCATGTTTCCAAGACAATAACCCCCATGCCAGATGGTCAATGTAAACATTCCTGTGGTTATCAGAGCACAACCTACTGAAAGAGAGAATCTAAACACAGATGTTCCTATTGCTCTCTTACCTAGGTGCATATAACTTCCAATTAAACATACCTTCATAATTCATTTAAAATACTACATTATTACACAGATCCTACATTGTCAAGGAATATACGCATGAATAGCTGAACATAACCCTAAAGCACGGTTGCTTGATAAACACGATATATTTGAAAAATGAATGAAGAAAAGAATGATTTACAGTAGCTTTCACTGTCATGGTGCCTCCCGTGATCACGCCAGCCTCCGGCTGCTAGCTCTGCATTCACGGAACACCCCAGACTCTCCACTATTATGCACACCTGTTCCTCATCACATCACCCCGGACTTCCCATCATTACACACACCAGATCCTCATTACTACTGCTTATAACTGCCCTTCACAACATTCTCTTCAAGTAAAAACATTGCAGTGTATTATTCAATTAATTTTATTTGTGAATTTGATTAGCAGAGTAAAATGATGATTTACAGTAGCCTACATGAATAACGAAATTGACTATTTGATAAAATATAGAAAAGTAATTTGTCATTGCTTTGGATGATGTGAGCTACAAAAACCCATGCATTTATACACCGATCAGCCATAACATTATGACCACTGACAGGTGAAGTGAATAAGACTGATAATCTCATTATCATGGCACCAGTCAGTGGGTGGGATATATTAGGTAGCAAGTGAACATTCCGTCCTCAAAGTTGATGTGTTAGCAGCAGGAAAAATGGGCAAGCATAAGGATCTGAGCGACTTTGACAAGGGCCAAATTATGATGGCTAGACGACTGGGTCAGAGCATCTCCAACACTGCAACCCTTGTAGGGTGTTCCCGGCCTGCCGTGGTCAGTACCTATCAAAAGTGGTCCAGGGAAGGAAAAGCGGTGAACCGGCGACAGGGTCATGGGCGGCCAAGGCTCTTTGATGCACATGGGGAGAGAAGGCTGGCCCATGTGGTCCGATCCAACAGACGAGCTACTGTAGCTCAAATTCCTGAAAAAGTTAATGCTGGTACTGATAGAAAGGTCCCAGAACACATAATGCATTGCAGTTTGTTGTGTATGGGGCTGCGTAGCCACAGACCAGTCAGGGGGTCCATGCTGACCCTTGCCGAAAGCGCCTACAATGGGCACGTGAGTATCAGAACTGGACCACGGAGCAATGGAAGAAGGTGGCCTGGTCTGATGAATCACGTTTCCTTTTACATCATGTGGATGGCCGGATGCGTGTGCGTCGCTTACCTGGAGAACACATGGCACCAGGATGCACTATGGAAAGGAGGCAAGCCGGCGGAGGCAGTGTGATGCTTTGGGCAATGTTCTGCTGGGAAACCTTGGGTCCTGCCATTCATGTGGATGTTACTTTGCCACATACCACCTACCTAAGCATTGTTTCAGACTAAATGTACCCTTTCATGGCAACGGTATTCTCTGATGGCATTGGCCTCTTTCAGCAGGATAATGTGCCCTGCCACAAAACAAAAATGATTCAGGAATGGTTTGAGGAACACACGAGTTCAAGATGTTGACTGGGCCTCCGAATTCCCCAGTTCTCAATCCAATCGACCATCTTTGGAATGTGCTGGACAAACAAATCTGATCCATGGAGGCCCCACCTCGCAAATTACAGGACTTAAAGGATCTGCTGCTAACGTCTTGGTGCCAGATACTACAGCACACCTTCAGTGGTCTAGTGGAGTCCATGCCTTGACGGGTCAGGGCTATTTTGGTGGCAAAAGGGGGACCAACAAAATATTAGGCAGGTGGTCATAATGTTATGGCTGATTTTTGTATAATGCTACTGTCTTGATCTTTTTTTCTTTGCGAACGTAAAGCTTGTTCCGTAGTTTGTTAGAACTCCACTGCCAGTCGTTCAAATGAATGTTAAAATAAACTTTAAAACTGAACGAGTCAGTAGAGTCAGTCTTGTTGCCGGACCGCATAAGCGGAGCCGGCCAAGAAGAGCGAATGTCTCTTACTGACTGACTGACTGAGTATCCCTTGTTAAATAGCGTAGTGGTTAGAGAAGCGGACATGTGAACTATAGGTCCCGCGTTCGTATCTCCTCACAGTCAAAACAAAGTATGCGTTATGAATTATTCCATATAGACAAGAACTTCGCTTGCTATAACCTTCAGTATCTATATTATAGAAAGCCTGAAATAAAACAGTTTACGGTTATGTTGCGACTGTTTCTGGCATGGAAAAGTTCATCTTCAGTCTCGCTAGCAATTGCTCAATTCTCATGACTATTCCTAGGAAGTTAGTACTAGTAAGCCTATTACTGGCTAAAAAGCCGTTAAAACGGCCAGTGGCGAAAGCCATACAGTTCATAGATGCTATTTGTGGTGGAGGTAAACTTAATAAGATACGTTAGTCAGTTTAACGCAATGCTCAATGGTGTCTAGCGACTGATGAAACATGTAGTGCTGTGGCGTAGTGGTTAAAGACAGTGCCTCTCACATGGAAGACCTGAGTTTGAATCTAGTGAGAACAAAGACTTTTATTAATTTTAATTATGAAAAAAATATGAACTGAAAAAGATGAAAAAGATATTGTCACTTTTATTGATAGTTATTTTGTATCAATGTAATTCACAAATGAAAGAAAAAAGTATGTTGTTATGCCATGAAATGAAATAGCTTCGGCAGTGTAAAGTTTGCAATTGCAATTGCTCAATTCTTATGACTATTCCAGTTAGTAGATACTGGTAAAGCCTATTACTGGCTAATACGCTGTTAAAATGGCCAGTGGCAAACGCCATACAGTTCATAGACTCTTGTGGTGGATGTAAAATTAGTAAGAAACGTTAGTCAGTTTAACACAATGCTTAATGGTGTCTAGCCAGTGAGTAAGCATGTAGTGCTGTGGTGTAGTGGTTAAAGACAGTGCCTCTCATGTGGCAAACCCAGGTTTGAATCTGGTGAAGGCAAATGTATTTATTAATTTTAATTGCGGGCCGGCTGAACTAGGCTTGCCTGGTTCCTTTTCTGGTTTACTTAGGCAAAGGCTCAGTGCACATTTTCATCTGTGTTTATCATGACATCAGTTATCAACTAACTTGATTAATTATTATAGTCTGCATTCAATTATCATTTATAGACATGTCTTTATGATGTTCCTGCCCTGATCTATTTTTGTCTGCGAATGTACATAGACGTTGATCAGAGAACTGAGCTGGAGGACCGCGTATGAAGCAAGTGATCATGTTGTAAAAATCCGCGGCCAAACGTTCGAATGAACGATACAATTCAACGAGTCACTAGAAAAAAGGACTCATAAGTTCATAATGAACTAATCGTTTTTGGACTGCACATCACTACCAGTGACACACTCAGAACCATTGAAATTGTCTGCGCTACTAGAAGCCCCCTGGCATAGTGTTAGTTCAGATTTTTATGGCTTTCTCCCTACAGGAAAATACCTACTTTTCATCAATGATGTACACACGGACAATGGACCTCCATTCAACAGCGACCAGCTTGCCAAGTTTTCAACTAACTTAGGGTTTCATCACAAGAAGAAAACACCCCTCTGGCCCCAGGCCAACGCAACTACAGAAAGGTTTATGCGCTTCTTAAGAAAATCCATTGGTGTGGCATGGAGACCGCATCTCAACACCTTCTTCCATGAGTACCGTTCCACACCACATGGCACCACGGAAGGATCACCTGTAGAGTTATTCTGTATATTCTGAGTATATTCTGGCAAAAAATTTACCAAAAGATAAGACAATACAGAAACATCCCACAGATTTAATTCCCATAAATGTGCTAAGTTAGAAAAGACTTCTTGAAAAAAACTGTGGGCTTCGTTTTCTTTCCCTTTAACAGATTTCAACCACAAAGCAAAGTTTTTGTTGTCCAACAACTGCTGATTGAATTTGCACTTTCCCATGGTACCTGCGGGAAATTTAACTGCCAATGTCCACAATGTATCTAGCTTAATTGCCTAGCTTGGTACTAGCTAGCTATCTACCTAATGAACAACCGTGTTTGGAGAAAAGTAGCCAACCGTCACAAGTGTCTTTCTGACATCTAACATGCTGACTGAAATCGTGGTTTCTCATTGCACGCAACCAGAGCTAAAATGCGTTCACAAACCACACATTATTTTTTGCATCACCTCTTCACAATGCTAAAGACCTTTAAAAAGACAAAATACAACAATTTAAGACTTTTCGAGATCTTTTGTTTAGATAAATTAATTTAAGACTTTTTATGACTCGTTAAGGACCTGCGGACATCCGGGCCCCATGAAGAGAAGAGAAACTAAAAACAAATATTCTCTCAGCACTAATGTGCCAATGGCAAGCGCTAGCGAAACAGAGAAGCAAATTTAAAGAGGCACTGCCATCTTTCATATCCGATGTGTGGGAACATTTTGGATTCAGCGTTCAATACGATGACGACATTGGCACCCGCCCACCCGCCAAATGCGGGTAGAATTCGGCTGTGGCGTGTAACTCAGTCACTCTTACTAGCCACTTTGGCGGGTGGCATTCTACATATCTATACACAGGGTTTTCCCTGCATTCAAAGCTCAAAGGCGACAGCCTTCCCAAAATCTCGCACCGCCTCTGTGTGTTGGCATGGTAAAACATGATTTTGCGCTCATATATAAAATACCAGCGAAACACTGCAGCTAAAATGACGATAGGAGGAAACTTTTTCCATATTGAGTGTTGCCAGGTGGGTGTGTTTCCTATGCAATTGGGCAATTTTTAATGGGCTTGGGTGGACCACACGGGTCCAGATATCGCAGAGATGAGTTAAGTCAGAAAAACAAGTGGATCCTAGTTTTCTTTTATACCCAAGCATGTCAAAATATTCCATTTAAACTTCATAACCTCAAAGTACATCTAATCCGCATAACGTTTTTAAAAACTTTTCAGGTGACTTCTAGTATCCTAGAATTACAGATTTGTTTTTAAAGAGAGATCGCGAGACAAACGAACATGACTGGTGAAAAGACCATCAGATTAGAGTATGTACTATTACCAAAAAAATTAGGCTATATTGCAATATATAGAGTAAAAAAAAATATAATTAACATATTTAAGTCACTAACAATATAAATATATGAACGTGAAGACGCTGGATCAGCGACAGCAGCACAGCCTAGTACAGCTGAAGGAAGTCGAGGGAGATTAACGATGTGGCGTCAGTGCTAGGATGGGGAAAAAATTACTTGACAAAGCTGTAATAAATACAGCTCTGTTTCATTTTTTATGCAAGTCTATATTATCAATCAAATCAATCAAATTTATTTATAAAGCCCTTTTTACATCAACAGTTGTCACAAAGTGCTTTTACAAAACACCCGGCCTTAAAACCCCAAGGAGCAAACAACAGTAGTGTTGAATTTCAGTGGCTAGGAAAAACTCCCTAA
>JACXGI010008806.1:11352-32492 GCA_016801175.1 Esox masquinongy
GAGTACAATTGTAATAATTAATAAGTGCACGTGGGCTGAGTCCAGAGTCTAGTTAAACTTAGTCCTGGTCGGAAGCATGACCAGATGGACAAGGACAACACGAGGAGGGGGAGGTGTCAGCACAGTGGCAGCTGAAATCGTCAGGTATCGTCTTGATCTGCAACACAACCAGGAGGACTTTGGACCGGGACAGCAACGGCTTTCAAGCCTGGTACTCCTCAGGTGTGTGCCAGGACCTTATGTCCTCCTAAGTTTAAAACGGCAGGAGACAGGAAACATTTATTAACAAGAACATAGCGTAACAAAAATAGACAACAATAATATTGACTGCGATTAATTATAAAGCTGATGAGTGATTTCATATTTCTTTTTAAATAACATGTTAATAGTTCTAGGTTATGTTAAGAATAAATATATTGCATATTTTGGTTGATATTAGGGAGGACATTGTAGTGTGCATTAGCTGCTCAAGTGGACATGGACAACAGGGCAGATTTAACACTATAATAGTTGTATTTTTCAAGTGTGTAGCCACATTATATAAAGTATTTCACAGAGGGGTGTCCGGTAGAGTGGGGTACCACCTTCGCCTAATTTTGAGCCAGGAAAACCCCTGTACACACACACACACACACACACACATTTTACAATTGTAATCTTGTTGCAATGATAGTGACACTACGAGCTACATCCCTAAAACTCCCATGAGCACTATGCAGTGTTTGAATCTGTTCCATTTGTGTTCGGCCTATTGCCTTGCGCGCCAGTGACCGAACGAGTGAACAACACAGGCTAAGATGTAGCACACCATAGTCAAATTTAATCAAATAAAACATCATTTCCCAACAACAAAAAGGTGGCTAGTGAAAATGCTGAGTGGCTAGTAACTTTGGAAAACCACTAGCCACAGTGAGCAAAATAGTTAATGTCAAGCGCTGGATGACGAGGATAAGAAGACCGTAAACAAAGTACAGTCTGCAAGCATTGCTTTGCCACTGTTGGCTACTCAAGTGCAAACACTTCTATGAAGGTGAAAAAGCGACATAAGTTTTTTATTTATAAAAAAGATTTGCAAACTTGGAATTACTTCTGTAGTTGGAAAAACATTTTGCACACTTCCAAAAAAGATTTGCAAACTTGGAATTACTTTTGTAGCTGTATAAAATATTTGAATACTTGTAAATACAATATTATTTGGAATCATGCAACTCATTAATAACACTTGCCAATGTAAAACACGGACGCTCAGAGTTTTGTCACTAAAAGTTCGCTAGAACTGTGACAAAATTATTTTCATTTGTAAATTAGAGTTTGCAGTAGTATGTTTCACATGTTTTCAACCGGAGATACCCATGAGGACTCTGATTGGCAGGCCATACCAATCAGAGTCGCAGATTTGTTTTACAACAAAAGTAATTCCAAGTTTGCAAAACGTTTTTTACAAATAAAAAACGTATGTCGCGTATGTAAAGGTATGTTTACCTTCATACACTTTTAACATGATGACATCATTCATACCGAAACCGTACATTTACCATGACCAACAAACCGCGATATGTACCGTGGGCCCACTGTACAGTTGCATCCCTAGTTGAAACCCTCTTCTCCCAGGCTAATACTTATCAAGGAGTCACCTGAAGTCAAATGCAGCACAAGGGGCTATCCTTTTTTATATAGGTGGTTCTGTGCTCCCATTGGCTGGCGTTGAATTTCTTTGGCTATTGTTGCCATAGCAACTGGAGTCACCACTAAGAGCAGAGCTCCCCTGTGGGGTGGAGCTCCATGATATAAAGCCAGCTACTGTTAGGTCCAGAAATATTTGGACACTGACACATTTTCCATAATTTTGACTCTGTATGCTACCACAATGGATTTGAAATGAAACAACCAAGATTCAATTGAAGTGCAGACTTTCAGCTTTAATTCAAGGGGTTCAACAAAAATATCATATGAAACGTTTAGGAATTGCAACCATTTTCATACACAGTCCCCTTATTTCAGGGGCTCAAATGTAATTGGACAAATTAACATAATCATAAATAAAATGTTCATTTTTAATACTTTGTCAAGAATCCTATGCAGGCAATGACTGCTTGAAGTCTGGAACGCATGGACATCACCAAACGATGGGTTTCTTTCTTTGTGATGCTTTGCCAGGCATTTACTGCATCTGTCTTCAGTTGTTGTTTGTTTGTGGGTCTTTCTGCCTTAGGTTTTTTTCTTCAGCAAGTGAAATGCAGGGGATGAGATCAGGTGATTGACTCAGTCATTGCAGAATATTCCACTTCTTTGCCTTTAAAAACTCCTGGGGTTGCTTTCGTAGTATGTTTTGGGTCATTGTCTATCTGTAAAGTGAAGCGCCATGCAAACAACTTCACCGAATTTGGCTGAATCTGAGCAGACAATATATCCCTATACACTTCAGAATTAATCCGGCTGCTTCTGTCTTCTGTCACATCATCAATAAACACTAGTGACCCAGTGCCATTGGAAGCCGTGCATGCCCATGCCATCACACGGTCTCCACCGTGTTTTAGAGATGATGTGGTATGCTTCAGATCATGAGCTGTTCCAAGTCTTCTCCATACTTTTTTCTTCCCATCATCCTGGTACAGGTTGATCTTAGTTTAATCTGTCCAAAGAATGCTGTTCCAGAACTGGGCTGGCTTTTTTAGATGTTTTTTGGCAAGGTCTAATCTGGCCTTTCTATTCTTGAGACTTATGAATGGTTTGTACCCTGTGGTAAACCCTCTGTATTTGCTACCATGAAGTCTTCTCTATGGTAGACTTGGATTATGATATGCCTACCTCCTGGAGAGTGTTCTTCACTTGGCTGGATGTTGTGAAGGGATTTTTCTTTACCCTGGAAAGGATCCTACAATCATCCACCACTGTTATCTTCCATGGACGTCCAGGCCTTTTTGTGTTGCAGGGCTCACCAGTGCGTTCTTTTTTTCTCGGAATGTAGCAAACTGTTGATTTGGCCACTCCAAAGTTTCTGCTATGAAAAACAGCTTTCTGGTCAATTGTCCAATTTCTTTTGGTCCCTTGAAAAAGAGGGGGCTACATATTAAAGAGCTGTAATTCCTAAACCCTTCCTCCAATTTGGATGTGCATACTTAAAAATTAAAGCTGAGAGACCACACTTTAAGCCCATATTCATTATTTAACTATAACTTGAATATATTTTTGTAAACAGCCAAAATAACAAAACTTGTGTCAGTGTCCAATTATTTCCGGACCTAACTGTATGTACCTTATCTGTCAGTTTCTTTATTATGGCGTGCATTCTTCTGTCTTCCCCTATAGAGGTCTTCCTTGGCCCAGCAGGCCATTTGTGATTGCTGAACTCACCAGTGCTTTGCTTCATTTTAATTATTTTCAAAACTATCTAGGCTGCAGTATGTTTCTGAAAGATCTATTCATAGTTGTCAGATATTGACTGCTCTGTTATCGCTCCACAAATGATGTGATGGAACATACCTGACTAACTAGAATAATTTTTTTTCTGTGCCCTGAAGTGTGACTATGTATAAAAAATGAAGAGAACCTATATTTTAATCTCAATGTAACTGTTTGATTTCAAATTAAAATGTTTGAGCATAGAGTGTAAAGAATTTAAGTAATGCTTATTCATATAATAATTACAGAGGGAACTGTACATTTTACATTATCTGTTTTTGACATCAGCCCGTCCTCTGTCTTTGTCAGGATAATCTAGAGCGGGACCTGAAGGAAGCAGCCAGGCAGCGGCGTCTAAGAGAACTGGAGGAGAAACGTTTTGCCTGGGCTGCAGACCAGCAGCAGGCTGCCAGCGGTGGTAACGGAAGCTTTGGCCGCAGCAGCAGTGAGAATGATGTGGATATGCTTACCAAGGAAGGCCTTCTAGACTTCCTCCAACAGCGTCCCGCCAGCCTCCACAGCCCCCTGGGCTGTTCAGCCAGCGCCCACCGCTACACAATGGCCGACTTGTATCGCAGAACGACAGCCGTGAGCTAGGAATTGGCGGCAGTTCTTGGCCACATCCCCTCAAGCTGAGAGTGAGCCCATCAGCCCCTTGGTCATGTACTCATCCACAGGCTTTGATGCCAATGAGGACCCATGTAAAAATATTAACTGCTACACGACCATGTCCGAGGGTAGCGTCCTGCCTCGCTCATGCCCCAACTGTAACGTCTTTCAGAAAACAGCCTCCCCTGGTGTGAGTGTCACGGCAAACATGAACATCAGCGTGGAGAGGCACCCTCAGCGTGTGAATACCCTCAAATTAAAGCTGAGAGACTGCACTTTAAGCCCATATTCATTATTTAACTGTAACTTTAATCCATTTTGGTAAACAGCCAAAATAATAAAACTTGTGTCAGTGTCCAGTTATTTCCGATCAGGTAATTACATAACAGCTAGGTCTGCTAGGTCTGTCATGCTAGAAGTTCTGTTGGTCAAGGGGTTTTGTTGTTCAAGTATTGATGATGTAGCTGGATGGCTGTGAGAGTAAACCATTTGTTTTTTTTGCTGGACCGGCCTAGAACAGCGAATGTCTCTTACTGACTGACTGACTGAGTGGGTTAGTGAGTGACTGGCTACCCCTTGTTAAATAGCATAGTGGTTAGAGACGCAGACTTCGGAATAACAGGTCCCGTGTTCGACAGGGCCCATCACAGTCAAAACATATTATGTTTGTTCAGGACAGACAAAAGCTTCGCTAGCTACAACCTTCAGTAGATACGTAATAGGAAGCTTAAAATAAAACAGTTCTGGTGGATATTAGGATTTTTTCAGGATAGACAAACAATTTGCTGACTATACGATTCTCTCATTTTTTCACTTGACGAGAAAGTCAGTTATCGTCACCTATATTGATACAGTAGTTATTGTATCAATATCATTCATGAATGGCTAATAAGCTGTTAAAACGGCCAGTGGCAAAAGAGGATTTGTTTAGGATAGACAAAAACTTCGCTGGCTACAACCTTCAGTAGCTACATTATAGGAAGCCTAAAATGAAACTGTTTACTGTTGTATTGCGACTATTTCTGGTGGATTTTCGATTTATGTCTTAGGATTTGATCAGGATAGACAAAAACTTTGCCGACTACACGATTCTCTCGTCTTTTCACTTGACGAAAAGTCTGTTATCGTCACCTATATTGATACAGTAGTTATTGTATCAATGTCATTCATGAATGGCTAATAAGCTGTTAAAACAGCCAGTGGCAAGAGCCATACAGTGCATAGATGCTATTTGTGAGCCATACAGTTCATAGATACTTAATAAGAAACGTTACTCAGTTTAACACAATGGTTAATGGTGTCTAACGAAATATTCAAACTAGGCGTGATGTTAATGCGTGATAAAATTATATAATGTCAAGAAGCTATACCGACACCCAGCAAATGTTTAGCTCTGTGGCATAGTGGCTAAAGACACAGCCTTTCATAGGGGCGACCCGGGTTTGAATCTCGGGAGGGCAACAATGACCAACACTTTTTATTGCAGGACAGCTGAACTAGGCTTCCCTGGTTTCTTGTTAAAGAAAAATGTGTTCAGGCTTTGTTGTACAGGAATGTGCTGAAAGTCCACATGGTTTTGTTGCAGATTTGGTTTCTACCTAAAACTCTGGCCACTACCTACCTGTTCCCATTTGTATTTATTGACCCACTGGTCATCTGTGTAAATATATTAATGAAGAACATAGACTTAAAAGGTTACAAACTCATCTTCACCCGACACAGCCAGAAAAGGACTGGCCACCACTCAGTCTTTGGCCTCCTGTATGTTTCTTCTAAGTTTCCAGCTTTACTAGGGAGATTTTGCTTACATTTTGTTGCTGTTTGCTTTTAAACTTGTTGTCTAAATAAGCACTTTATGACAGCTGTAGATGTAAAAAGAGCTTGTTATGCACGCAGGTACCCTGTATGTGGGTTTGTGTTTTTCTCCTCCGGCCGTTTCCCCAGGTGTCCCTTATGTTCCTGATTGTGCTCGTTGGTGTTTCCCACCTGGCAGTCATGAGTGCATCGCCTGACTGCTGAGGTGGACCAATCAGTGGACACTCCTCCTAATTGCATCCCTTTTTTTTCTGTACCCAATCACATCACACATCCCCTGGTTTAAAAACCCAGTCAGTTGGTTCTCCCAGAGAGACTCTTTTGCTTTACCCCACATGGACATAGACTCTTGAGATACATACCCTTTTTTGATAGACAGACACTTTGCTCATACATACATCACTTAGTTTAGCACATACATCTCACTTTGTCCTGTTTCATGTGAGTATGTATTGCTGTGGTGTTTTGTTGGGTGTTGTCTAGTCAACTGTTTGCTGTTTGCTCTTTAGCCCTTGTTCAACCTGTGTGTTTTTGTTTGTCCCTGTGTCCCTGGGAAAAGTTTTTTTTTTAGCAAGTCGCCCTTGGGCATACACAACCCGTAGGAAAACTTTGTCTAAAAACACTAGTTAGAACTGAGCAGACCACCCACTGTATTTTTGTGTTGGTTAGTAGTCAGCCAAGCGATTCTTGAGGCAGGCCAGTTCAGTTTAGGGGTGTTTGGACTATATTATTTCATTTCTTGGGTCCAGCTCAGCCCCTTTTCCCTAACCCCTTTACCGTGTGTTTATAATAAACGTTTTATGTTTGACGGTAGCTTTGGTTGTCTGTGTCGTTTGTTCTCACTGTTCATGTACACTACACCACTTTGCATGAGTTTTATGTTACGGGTCTCTGTACCATCCACCCTAGACTGCTAGAGCCACAGGGTTCGTAACAGAGCTGTATAATACACATTTGATTTCTTTCAGCATAATTTCACCTACATAATTTCACCTATTTATCAAATTCAGAGAGAGTTTGATAAATGCCGAGTATGTATAAAAATATTTGAATGAGGAAAACCAGAAAATGGTGATAGATTGATGCACGCTTATATGCAACCTTTAAGTATTACTGTGCATGCTTATGTAACGGTATTAAGTGAACATGGTCCATATAATGGGCTTCTTTGAGCAAACAGGGTTGTTGTGTTGGACTATCTGAACCATTTTAATGGGTGCTTTTGCAACAATCTCTCAACATTTGAAATTGTGATGTGAGGTAGATTGGGTGGAAAATGACTTTGGTCATTAAGTAGCAGCTCTAAAGGACACTGGATGGTTACCAGACAACCGTACAATGTCAACAGAGCACACAAATAAGTGATATACCAATCCATTGGCTTTACTGTACATTTACTCTGTAGTTGTATAATCCAGCTTTTTTCAAACCCTCCTGTTTGAGCGATCAGCTTATAAATTTCCAGGCCTGTATGTCAAGGTATGACATACAGGCCCAGATCCAGGATGAAATGACTAAGGGGGCATTTTTTGTAAATGAGGGGACATATCTAATTCATATTTAGAAAACTGGGGGGGGCACAGATTCTATCTGGAGGGGCAATGTCTGGCTTTGCCCTCCCCACACGTGGAGCCGGACCTGATGACATATAGGACAAGTTAACAGGGACTGTGGCAACATTTTAATTGAAATCATGTCTTTTTTTGTACTTAATGATTACTTGATCTTCCCTAAGGTTTTTTTTCATTAACTACCCAATACCATTTTGATGCATTTCAGGAACTTGAGATTTCAATTTGGTTTACCTACTTTCAAAAAGTGTGTTCTTTAGGTTTTTATTACAAATCCTAGGGTCCAACCCTACTGTTGTGAACCAAAACATTCGATTTATTTCTTTTTGCGAGAATAATGACTCAGTCTGAAGATTGAGTTCTAAGCATTGTTTATGGTTATCGTTGGAGATTTAATCTCTAACACTGGCTTGTATCATTTTTTTGGCTATGGATTCCAGAACTCTAGATTTTAAATTCTATAACTGTGGGTTAAAAGCATTGTTTTATGGCTTTATAGTAATGATATTTTCATCTATATTGGATTTCAAGTCTTCCCATTTTAGGGGGCAAAAGGTATATCAGTGTAAAAGGTTGCATAACTTTGCATCCAAGGTTTGTCTTAAGTCTGCAACCCATAAACATCACCAGACCCTGGTTATCTTCCCTGGTGATGCTCTGTGAGTTCATTTACATTTTTTCTCATCACATGCCATTATACATGTTAATTTTTGTCTATGCTCTTTTAGGTACTTTTAGTCCATCATGTTTTTGTTTGGCTAACTAGTGTTTTTACACCTTGTAATTTATAAATATTAAATCTAAAATTGATGAAAATACTTTGAAAGGACCTTTTTACACCTTGTAATTTATAAATATTAAATCTAAAATTGATGAAAATACTTTGAAAGGACCTCCAAGGGGAGGGCTTTGCACCCTAGTAGTAGCCCTGCCTGGCATGTGAGTACAGGGGATCAGAGTCAGTCATGCGCATCTGGAGGCACTGATCACCTGTTCTCCTCCTATAAAAGGTACGGGCGGGTCACTAATGGGGAGAGCTCCAGGGACGAGAGACGTGTGGTTTCTCCATTTGGAATACGTACCAGCAAGGGCGATTAAAGAAAAGAACAGGCCACATCTCGTTGAGTGATAAATGGAGATACGCACCACTACCGCAAGCAAGCTCTCCACCACATATAGTTAAGACGGTGCCACACCCGTGATTTGTTTTAATTAAAAGTTACTTGCCTTGTTTATTTGTCCCTGACAAGTTTTATGATGTCCTTTTGAGAACATCATTGGTTGTGTGTGCGTATTTAAGACTCAACAGAGAACTTGTTTTTGTGTGTATTTAATCTCAACAGAGAACTTGTTTTTGTGTTAAACCTGCTCCTGACATGTTAGGCCAGTTTCAGAGACACAGATTAAGCCTAGTCTAGGACTAAAAAACAAGCTCAATGGAGTATTCTGTTGAACTTGATTTTTTTTGTCTTAGACTATCCTTAATCGGTGTCTGTGAAACCGGCCCGTCATTTTTCCACCTTCCCGCTTAAGAGCAACCAACAAAAAGACACGGTCTGCTCACTACCTTTAAATTAAAGCTGACTGTTAAATTAAAGCTGACGGTTATTAAGTGTGTCATTTAAATTTTATAGTGCTGTATATCAGTATTTATCAATTACAGCTCCGGAAAAAATGAAGAGACCACTGCACCTTTTTCTTTCCTTTCCAAAAACGTCAAAAAGGAAAGTTTTGAGTGAGGAACAGAAGGGTTAAAATTAAAATACCACTGCAAATTGAACGCTTCTGTTCCTCACTCGAAAAAGGTGCAGTGGTCTCTTAATTTTTTCCGGAGGTGCATGTCTCAGAAAACCTTCATGAAAAATATACTACATTCCTAACCTCAAGTACTGCATCAAAATGCTCTCCTGAAGTGTACATATTAGGTAAATCCAACAGCCATACAAGGGGAATATATACAGTGGCATAGGAGGGATGAGGGGGAGAGTGTAGTGGTAGATTGGTTGTTCAAATTTGCCACTTTAGCTAAAAGCTATTGAGCTGCCGATTTCTGGTGGTGTTCTTATAAGCTACCTAGGACTCGTCTGAAGCAATGGTCCACCAGACCTTCCACAAATTTGGGCAGAGGTTTCTGGGAACAACATTACTACATTCCTAAAGAAAATATTTACACAAACATTTTCCTGGGCACCCAAAATCAGGAGGAAAATCTAGTCTAGTTCCAGTACTAATCAAGAGAACATCCCTACTCCTGCCTCTGATCTTGCAAACTCAACACAAATGCTTCTTTGTAAATCATGTCTGCGTGTGGATCTGCAAAAAATGATGCCTTTGTTCAAAATGACATATACTTCTAATTTTTCATACATGCATTTTTAAAGCTCAATATGTTTTGACTTTTACTCAACTTGTATTTTACTGGGGGACTTTTATTTGAGTTATTACTATTGCTCAGTTTTGATAATTGGACACTTTCTCACACTGACAAAATAAAAGCATAGTTGTCCCAAGTTTCTAAGATCATGCTCTTATGGCCTATTGTGTCAATATTCCATATCAGCTTAGGTTATTTTCCCTTAAATAAATTGAGCACAGAAAAGTTTAGAGAAAATACTTTTTTTGGAGTTATGATTTTATTTTTTCCGCACGGCACAAACAATTCTGCTGTGTGAAAAACTATGACAATCACACAGAGATCATTTTTGTATGGATACCTCCCACTTCTAGACTCTGTCTGTCTGCTTAGAGCAGCCCATTGCAGAACACATACAAAAACCGTTGCATGATTAACATATGGTAAGCCACACAGTTTGAGAGTCAAAGAAATGTCCATTCCTGAAAATAAAAGAAACAAGATGGAGAAAAAAGCTTCATGTCTTTAAAGTGACACAGCATTGGGTGATTTGTTTTTCACATCAAATTGGAAAAAAAAAATCACTGCTGTAGAATTATAGTATAATATTCAGCCCTGTATAGTCTAGTGTTTACAGTCATATTCTCCAGGTACTGTAGAAGTTGGAGACCTTTTTATTAACATCAAAGACACTTTCTTGGAGAAGAAAGCAATGCTCAACCAAGGCAATTAAGTGAAGCAGCTACAGAGCTGTGGGAACTCCAGCTAAGACATGCATAGTAAGATCCCCTTAAAGAATCACAATAAGACAATAACAAACACCAAGCCTGGTCTCTGAGCTGTATAGCCATGACAACAACAGTAGCACAAACAGCTCAGGTATCAGGTAAGAAAACATCCCTCCTTGCATTCAGTTCCGATACAAGCCTGACAGTAACATTCTCAACCACTATATTTTAAGGTCAATATCAAGATGGGAACATGAACTGCATTCTACAGATGAATTTGCTGTATTTGGTGAGTGAGACTTCTCAAGTTGGCTTGAAAAAAACACATTTAAGATTCAATTAATCAAAAGAATAATCAAAATTTCCACCTGTAATGTCTTTCCGCTTCTTGGGTGGGAGCACAAGGGACAATGATTCAATAGTTTCACGGTGACAGGCAAAATAAATTTGGCCTGCTCTGTCATGATTAGGAAGACAGAGGCTTGTATTGACCGCTAAAAAGGCTATTATTCAGGCAGACTGATGCAAGTGTTCAGTCCTACAGTGTCCTGACTAGGTGGCTGGACTGGGTTGTCATGGTTATCATCGTATAACAAGAAATTGTCTGGAGAGTGGTGCGAGGGGAGACATTCCGTATTGAAGTCCCACAGTCGTAAGCGGCTCTGACGCAAAGGCCACCCATTATTGACATGCCTGGCAGCAGGAGGCATTGTGGGATAGGAGGTGGGAGGTCGCTCTTGTAAAGAGCCAACCTTGAAAAAGACTACAGAGGACCTATTCGGTTCCTCTTATGGACTTTGTGTAAAGTCTGGTGGACAGGAGATCCGTCATATAGTCCAACTGTGACTCTAGATGGGAAAAAAGAGAGCTCTGTGTCTCCCTCTTTCATTAGCCATGTAGTAGGTTAGTGTCCCAAATGGTACCCTATTCCTGATCAAAAGTAATGAACTCTATAGGGGATAGGGTAGAATTTGGGACATTCCCCATCTGGGGAGACATACGGCCCCTGGGTCTTTAATGCCATTCACTTCCACACTTAATTAGCATTGCAGAAAGAGCAAAGAGATAAAACATCAGTCTCCTGCAGGAATGTGGCCTGTAGAATGACACAGGCTCGGTTTTTTCCTGAGATATCCTCAGACTTAGAGTAAAGTAGATTAACATTGTTGAGTTTAAGTTAATGAGGGGCATCAATGTTTGGTTAGTGAACAATAATGCAAAACTTTCAAGATATATATATTTTTTTGGAACAACCTTCACCATTAACTCTAGTCATGAGACTTTTCCTTACACTACTTCCAAGCATCCATAAACAGGTTGCTACATGTAAACATTGAGAGCTATGTATAATCAAAAATATGTCTTTACAGTATATACAGAATGGACGGCTAATCGGCTAGGTCCATGATTTGTAGAATCCGGTCTAATAATCATTTCAGCAGGTGCAATAGAATGTAGGGAGGCTTTCTATACTTACGTACAAATTCAGGAGACATTACTGATAATAGGACAGCTATAGTCTGCTACATCAAGCTTCAAGTTAATGCACTATTGTTTTTGTTTCAAGTCAATGGCACAATGCAGTTTGAAAGGCAAATGGTGTGACTTGCTGGCCGGGTTCATATCGGTGTGTGCTGTCTTGACGATCAAATTTAGCAAGAGGGCACAAACTGACCTGAGAACAGGCTAGTGAACAGCAATGGCAAGGCTGAAAAGTCTCTACAGTATCACAGAAATTACGACTGTTGGTGGTCAAAGACCACAAAAATACAATGTCAAGTTGTACGGAAAAATCAGGAAACCATGATGACATTCACAGTAGAAAAATCAAGCATTACAAGATTTTGATGAAACGTGGAGACGTTAATTCAGTCTGAAGAGCTACATGTTCAATGCTTTTTTTCACAGCATTAGCATCAATCTAGCTATAGCATGAAGCAGGACAATTATTTCCTTTGTGTGCACGTCTACTCCATGCTAAAATGGAGGGGTTCTTTTGAAAGCATTAAGAAACATTATCGATACATAAATACATATGACAAAAGTACCACAGGTACATAAAAAAGACATTGCATGACAAAGTACACACTTAGCATGTACTGCATTGTAAGAGGTAAAGGTAGAAGTTGACAGTGGTGTTAAATACCAAAGGATGGATAACTAACTGTCTGTATTTACTAAAAGTAACAGATAACTATACTTGATACATACATTAGAATTCAAATAGTTTCGTTAGTTTCTGACTGCACATATTATATTGTCCAAACAGGCAGTCCTGCGGTGCATCAACAATAACGTATTTTAAATGTAACCCTGGATACCTGGTTGGACTGAATATAGCCACATAGAGACAAATTGATGAGTCACTCTGGTAAAAAGCTACTGCTAAATCAAGTGTAACCAAGCTGTAACTTCAGTGGAGCAGGAAAGAAGCTTAACTCAGTAACTGAATGCTAGCAAGCACAATGCCACCAAGAGCAGTTTATTAGTACGAGATAGAAAATTGTTTTGCAACTGACTTTTAATTTTGTTTTTCCTTGTTGGACAATCTCAGGTAAGTCTCTTCCCATTTGTCAGTTTTCTTGTTTTTTTTTTTTTGCTAATTTCAAGTGTGCCCTATTGGTTCCAACTCAGGCTGAAGAAATAGAAAAACAGCAATATTCAGTGTTGACTGTAGGCTACTGTGTACAGTATGGCTGTGCAAAGGAAACAAAACCATTAAAATCAAAGTCACAATCACGACAGCAGCAAGGCAGCATCTGACAAAGCTTGTACCCTGAATGAAGACACTAAATCAGTCTCCAAATTGTTAAAGCTAATTAGCAGCATTCAAATGTTCAGTAATGTATTTTTGGTAACACTTCATTTTACAGTTGTTGTTTACCAGGTAGTTATATAGAAATGTCTTAGTTACCTATTTGTAAACGGTAATTACCAAACAATTGCATAGGAATGGGCTTATTGACACAGATGTTTCTTATATAATTTGCTACCTATTTCTTCCCAAATGTGTTAAAATTTTTGAGGTACGATCAAGAAAGTAATCTATTGTTACTTACACAGCATCATAGTTAACATTGGGTAAATACCAGAACAGTACATGCTTAAACTTAGCTGTAAAACAAAGTGTTACCATTTTTTTGTCTATTTTGATGTCATTATACAGTATATACAATTTAAGACCACAAAACAGGCAAAAAAGGCTCCACAGAAAAAAGGGGTATTTTGCCATTTGTCAGTTGTTTCTCCCCATAAAGAATGTAAAAAAATTGTGACTCATGAAAGAATACTCTCTCATCCAACAGACTTCTGAAATACAGTGCATTTTGTATTTTTGCAATTTATAAAATCAGTATTAACAAGAGGTCTGTGCAATGAGTTGATATGGATGAGGTGAGAAGTCTTTGGAGTAGCTTCACCAAACAAGTAAAGGTGTTTTCGATGCTTTGGACAACATCCTTTATTTTAAATCAAGGTTTCTCAAACAACTCCTCCAGTCTACACAGACGTTTCAATGTTTTTTTTTACGGTTGAGGCTTGATGATTGGTCAACTAATTGAATCAGGTGTGCCAGTTGATTTAAAACAAAAGTGTTAAACATCTAGGAATGTCCAAGGAGAGGGTTGGGAAATCTTGCCTTAAAGGAAAAATAATTCAAAATGTTGTGGACAACTTTCCTTTCTTTTTTCCACTCAGGCTCAAATCAAGGACTGTCATGCAGTATTTTAGTTCTACTTCCAGGTGGGTTTAGGGGTCCTACAGGACATAATAGTGTCTCTCGATTGGACAGACTTTTCTGAGAAACTACTGCTCTTGCGGGAGCGCTCTTGGGCAGGTGGCGGTGGTGGGGTGTCACTGCGTTGGGTACTTGCCCGGCTTGAAGCTCTGACACTCTGCACCTTTTGCAGCCTACCCCCTTTTGCCTTTGTCTCCTCCCGCGGTGAGTGCTGCCCTCCTGTGGCAGGAGGTGGGGTTGTGGTGGCTGCTGGAGCCCTAGTAGGTGCTTGTCTCTGGGAGCTGTTCCGGGACAACAGTGAGGGGCTCCTTGAGGGGGTTGTGGGGTTGGAAAGGGGTGGGGCAAGTTCTTTCCTGGTGGTCCTGGAGGAAGAGGCCACAGTGTTCCGGGCCCAACCAGGCAGGGCAGCTGAGGAGGTTTTGGGGCCAAGGGCGGGTGTCTCGGTAGCGCTAGCCTCAGATTGTGCTCCAACCACACCCTTGGCTTGAGCCTGGGCGGCCAGGGCTCTCATGGTTGAACGACACATCTTCTCCTCCGGTGGAGGCTTAGGCAGGTTCCTCAAGGGCTTTGCGCTGGGTTTGCGGAAGGAAGGTTTACGCGGAATTGGATCCCGTGCCCAGCTAGAGAGGCCAGTGCTCCCCTGGGATTTGGTCTCATCAGGGGGCAGACTGGAGTGACGGGCAGGCCTACCAGTCCTCTCACTCCTCCCCCTAGCCGGGGTACTCTGGTCGCGGAGTGGCCGTCTGAGCTCTGCGCCCTCATGGCCTGTAGCAGGTCTCTCTGGCCTCCTAATGTGGCTAAGGGTTCGAGTGAGTTTAGAGATGGGCACCACCTTCCGCATGCCCTGGGTCTCAGTTGTGGTCAATGCCCGAACGCTGCGACCCACTCCGCTGTTCTTGGAGATTTTCGATGCACTCTTGGTCTTGACTTGTGCAGGTTTAGAGCTATACGTCTGCACGGATTTCTTGTCCACCTGCCTAACCTCAGCCGTGTCACAGCTATCTGTGTCCCCCTCTTCTGTGGTTACGAAGGAGCCCACAGATGGGGCACGTTCATCTGCAGACTTCGACGCTGACAGCTCATTGGTGGAGGTAGACTGATGGGACTGATCGTTGGTGGATATGGACTCAATGTTGGAATTAGAGGTTAGCAAGCTGGAGTCTGGAAGGTTCTCATGGGTGTTGTTTCGATCAGTGTGATATACGTCAGGGACCAACCCATCCCGCATTACAGGCAAGCTCTCAATCTCAGAATAGTCAAACGCCACAGAGCAATCTGTTTCTGTGCAGTCCAAAGTGTAGACCAATGGTTTGTTATTGGACACGGAGGGGTCAAGAGGGAGGGGTGTGTCGCAGGTGGTGGAGGAGATGGTGCTGCTGTCTTCCTCTTCCTCCTTTTGAAGTGAGGCCACCACAAACTGAGCCATTTTACCCTCCCATGCCGCCTTGGGCTCTGTTCCTCTCTCCAAACAAGGAGGTGGGGTATCCAAAACGATTGTTTTTGGAGGTTCCTTCTCCCTTTCCAAGTCTGTCAGAACCACATCTCTGTAGTCGACTAAGTGCATGTTATTAGTGTTATTATTTGGACTGGGAAGGTCAAACGGTTGAAGTCCTGGGACTAATGTGTGCCTCTCCACGCTGATGTTCATGTTTGCCGTGACACTCACGCCAGGGGAGGTCGTTTTCTGAAAGACGTTACGATTGGGGCATGAGCGAGGCAGGACGCTACCCTCGGACATGGTCGTGTAGTGGTTAATATTTTTACATGGGTCCTCATTGGCATCAAAGCCTGTGGAAGAGTACATGGCCAAGGGGCTGATAGGCTCACTCTCAGTTCGAGGGGATGTGGCCAAGAGCTGCCGCCCAATTCCTAGCTCACGGCTGTCGTTCTGCGATTCAAGCCAGTCGGCGGTCCTTCGTTGGATGGTGCGGCTTGAGCGTGGAAGACTGTTGAACTTAGTGGTGTAGTCGGCTGTCAGCGCAGCTCCGCCGCCAAACAGCTCCAGGTAGCCATGTAGTTCGCGGTCAGCCATGGCAGCCATTGTGTGGCGGTGGCGGCGGGCACTGGCTGAACGGCCCAGGGGGCTGTGGGGGCTGGCAGGACGCTGTTGGAGGAAGTCTAGAAGGCCTTCCTTGGTAAGCATATCCACATCATTCTCACTGCTGCTGCGGCCAAAGCTTCCGTTACCACCGCTGGCAGCCTGCTGCTGGTCTGCAGCCCAGGCAAAACGTTTCTCTTCCAGTTCTCTTAGACGCCGCTGCCTGGCTGCTTCCTTCAGGTCCCACTCTAGATTATCCTGACAAAGACAGAGGACGGGCCGATGTCAAAAACAGATAATATAAAATGTACAGTTCCCTCTGTAATTATTATATGAATAAGCATTACTTAAATTTTTTACGCGCTATGCTCCAAACATTTGAATTTGAAATCAAACAGTTACGTTGAGATTAAAATATGGGTTCTCAGCTTTTAGCATTGACACATTTGTTATACATAGTCACATTTCAGGGCACAGAAAAAAAAAATTCTGGTTAGTCAGGTATGTTCCATCACATCATTTGTGGAGCCATAACAGAGCAGTCAATATATGACAACTATGAATAGATTTTTCAGAAACATACTGTAGCCCACATAGTTATGAAAATAATTAAAATGAAGCAAAGCACTGGTGTGCTCAGCAATCGCAAATGGCCTGCTGGGCCAAGGAAGACCTCTATAGGGGAAGACAGAAGAACACACACCATAATAAAGAAAGTGACAGATGAGGTATATACAGTTAGGTCCGGAAATAATTTGACACTGACAAACGTTTTGTTATTTCAGCTGTTTACAAACATATATTCAAGTTACAGTTAAATAATGAATATGGGCTTAAAGTGTGGTCTCTCAGCTTTAATTTGTGGGTATTTACATCCAAATTGGAGGAAGGGTTTAGGAATTATAGCTCTTTAATATGTAGCCCCCTCTTTTTCAAGGGACCAAAATTAATTGGACAATGGACTTAAAAGCTGTTTCATGGACAGGTGTGGGCTATTCCTTCGTTTTTTCTTCATCAATTAAGCAGGTAAAAGGTCTGGAGTTGATTCCAGGTGTGGCATTCACATTTGGAAGCTGTTGCTGTGAACCCACAACATGCGGTCAAAGGAGCTCTCAATGCAAGTGAAACAGGCTATCCTTAGGCTGCAAAAAATAAATATCCATCAGAGAGATAGCAGGAACATTAGGAGTGGCCAAATCAACAGTTTGGTACATTCAGAGAAAAAAAGAACACGCTGGTTAGCGTGAACACAAAAAGAACACAAAAAGGCCTGGACGTCCACGGAAGAACAGTAATGGATGATTGTAGGATCCTTTCCATGGTAAAGAAAAATCCCTTCACAACATCCAGTCAAGCGAAGAACACTTTCCAGGAGGTAGGCATGGCATTATCCAAGTCTACCATAGAGAAGATTTCATGAGTCATTCATGAGACTTCATGAGAGCAAATACAGAGGGTTCACCACAAGATGCAAACCATTCATAAGCCTCAGGAATAGAAAGGCCAGATTAGACCTTACCAAAAAACATCTAAAAAAGTCAGCCCAGTTCTGGAACAGCATTCTTTGGACAGAATAAAGATCAACCTGTACCAGAATGGGAAGAAGATGGGAAGAAAAAAGTATGGAGAAGGCTTGGAACTGCTCATGTTCCAAAGCAAACCACATAATCTGTAAAACATGGTGGAGGCAGTGTGATGGCATGGACATGCATGGCTTCCAATGGCACTGGGTCACTAGTTTTTATTGATGATGTGACAGAAGACAGAAGCAGCCGGATTAATTCTGAAGTGTTACAGGGATATATTGTCTGCTCAGATTCAGCCAAATTCAGCAAAGTTGATTGGGCGGCGCTTTACTTTACAGATGGACAATAACCCAAAACATACTGCGAAAGCAACCCAGGAGATTTTTAAGGCAAAGTAGTGGAATATTCTGCAATGGCTGAGTCAATCACCTGATCTCAACTCGATCGAGCATGCATTTCATTTGCTGAAGACAAAACTTAAGGCAGTAAGACCCACAAACAAACAACATCACAAAGGAGGAAACCCAGCATTTGGTGATGTCCGTAAGTTCCAGACTTCAAGCAGTCATTGCCTGCAAGGATTCTTGACAAAGTATAAAAAAATTAACATTTTATTTATGTTTGTGTTCATTTGACCAATTACATTTGAGCCCCTGAAATAAGGGGACTGTGTATGAAAATGGTTGCAATTCCTAAACATTTCATATGATATTTTTGTTCTACCTGTTGAATTAAAGATGAAAGTCTGCACTTCAATTGCATCTCGGTTGTTTCATTTCAAATCCATTGTGGTGGCATACAGAGCCAAAATTATGAAAATTGTGTCAATGTCCAAATATTTCGGGACCTAACTGTATTTTGCTGGCTGACATTATTGTTAGTTACTATAGGATTTAAAGTGTGGGTGAAGCAGAGAAAGTAAAGTCTGGGGAGCACACATGCTTTGTAGTAGGCTATATTGTGGTGTTATGTTGTTTAACCCGGCAGCTAGTGGTGGAATAGAATATCTCAACATCATCTCCATTAAATATTAGGTCGTTTAAGTTTTTTAGGTTTAAGTTTAATAATAATTAAATTATTAATATTAAATAATTAATAACTACACAAATTTGGTTTATGTAATGTCAACTCTCTGTGTCAGAAATAAACAAATTACTTAAAAAGTGTTGCAAATGACGTAAACCCATGTTGATATTTCAAAATGTACAAAAATTAAGTATTCTAATTTTGGGACGGATCAAGTTCTGTTTGGGAAGGTTGAAATTGCACTTCGGGACAGCGAGGATAAAAGTTAGTTGTGAGCCCAGCTTATTGCACTACTCCATTTGCACTACTGGACTCTGCTCTGCAAAGTCTGATAAGCAAGTTTTCAATTGTAAAATATACGTGTCTGTCTACCTCAGGAGCCTCATTGCTGCTATCCCTGCATTTCAGTTGCACAATCTACCTTATACCTTCAAGTTGCCTGGACTGCACATTTTTGAATTGCCACTGTACTTGCATTTACCTCATTGCACAACTATTCATTTCATGTGTAACATACATTGTACTTAATACTTGTAAATTTTCTGCCCTCCTCTATTTGACTTCATTGCACATTTACAATCGCCATTTGTACTGCATTTACCTCATCGCACAACTATTCATTCCACTTGTAACATACACTACTTAATACTTGTAAACTTCCTGCCCTCTTCTATTTGCACTTCTGGTTAGATGCTAACTGCATTTCGTTGTACAGGTAGTCGTTGACTTACGACCAATGCGACTTACGTCTGCCCGGACTTACAACTGTCTGCGACCGAAGTAAAAAAAACAAAATAAAACAATATATGTATACTCTTATATTGTTGTATAAAACTTGAGAGTATGGTACTGTCACGAATCTTAGAAATGGAGCCGAGCGAGGGTAGTAAGAGAAAACACAAACATGGCTACGGGGGACTGCAGCCATGTTTGTCGACTTTCGACCGGGATACCGAAACGTATCCTAGTCGTAAGTCGACGACTACCTGTACTCTACTTGTTCTGTGACAATAAAGTTGAATCTAGTCTAATCTAAAACAAAAAACAAACAGGTACAAGCAAATGCTTCCAAACATACTTGACATCACTTCATTATTCAGCAAGACAGTGACCGCAAACATGCTGATAAAGAAACAAGTAAATTTCTAAACATGCCTTTCCTTTGCTGAAGATGACACTACAGGCCAAAATACAGCTCTGGAAAAAATTAAGATTCCACTGCACCTTTTTCTTTCCTTTCCAAAAAAGTCGAAAAGGAAGGATTTGAGTAAGGAACAGAAGGATTAAAATTAAGAGACCACTGCAAATTGAACGCTTCTGATCCTCACTCATAACATTCCTTTTCAACTTTTTTGGAAAGGAAAGAAAAAGGTGCAGTGGTCTCTTAATTTTTTCCGGAGCTGTATATTAAAAATAAACATCTGAAGATGGCTGCAGTATAGGCCCAGCAGAGCATCCCCAAAGTGGATACCCACTTTCTGGTGAGGAACATGAGGCACAAACTCCAGGCAGCTAGTGCAGGCAAATGATGTGTGACCAAATAACTAGGCGCTTTAAGAGCAAAACTTACTTAAAGTACTTAAATTGTACATAAAACTTTGGGACCTTTAAAATGGGGCACTATGTATAAAAGTATTGTTATTTGTAAATTGTGAACCTGATCTGTATACAAATACCCACAAATAAAAGCTGCAAATGTATACCATTACCTTATAGTAATTGTTTTGATTGGAGTATGGAGCCAAAAGAAACATCCCTCACCTTGACAGCCTTTTTGAACTTGAGACAGAAGTCCTGGAAAATACGGAAGCACTCATCTAGCTTGAAAGTTTCCTTGTCTTCACAGAAGAAGTCGATGAGTGCGTTGCCCTCCTTCCGCAGGTCCAGCCTGCGCCTCTTTAGGTCCTGCAGGGTTCTTGTTGAGCTCTGTTGGCAAGGAAAGACAGTGGATGACAGACAGAGTAAATGTACTGTAAGAAGTACAAATCACATTTATCCATCAAATAAGCAAAAACAAGTGGATTGATGAAAATGTCAATAAACAATACAGGACAATATACAGGTGCTGGTCATATAATTAGAATATCATCAAAAAGTTGATTTATTTCAGTAATTCCATTCAAAAAGTGAAACTTGTACAATGTATACATTCATTCCACACAGACTGATATATTTCAAGTGTTTATTCCTTTTAATTTTGATGATTATAACTGACAACTAATGAAAACCCCAAATTCAGTATCTCAGAAAATTAGAATATTGTGAAAAGGTTCAATATTGAAGACACCTGGTGCCACACTCTAATCAGCTAATTAACTCAAAACACCTGCAAAGGC
>JACXGI010008807.1:0-32631 GCA_016801175.1 Esox masquinongy
ACGATTTCAGCTGCCACTGTGCTGACACCTCCCCCTCCTCGTGTTGTCCTTGTCCATCTGGTCATGCTTCCGACCAGGACTACGTTTAACTAGACTCTGGACTCAGCCCACGTGCACTTATTAATTATTACAATTGTACTCTTAATATGTTTACCCGGTACAGCCAGAAGAGGACTGGTCACCCCTCTGAGCCTGGGTCGTCTCTAGGTTTCTTCCTAAATTTCGGCCTTCTTAGGGAGTTTTTCCTAGCCACTGAAATTCAACACTACTGTTGTTTGCTCCTTGGGGTGTAAGGCCGGATGTTTTGTAAAAGCACTTTGTGACAACTGCTGATGTAAAAAGTGCTTTATAAATAAATTTGATTGATTGATCGTGCCGTTCGCTTGCCAGACTCCAACCTTTATACAAATAATCTGAATTATTATGTTTAAGTAGGCAAACGGATTCTAAAATCAACACCTAATAGGCCTAAATTGTATACAAATACGAATATGATTATAGCGAAGTTGGCACACCAGTACAAATAATTATTTTGATTGAGCGAAAAAATAAAATGCCAAAATCGCAGCTTTCTGGTTTAAAAATCGTACATGTTCAAATTGTGATTTCAATGTGATTTTGATTAATCGTGCGGCCCTACTCTTCAGCTGCAGAAGAGTAAAGGAAATACAGAAATAAATACATGTAGAAATAAAAGAACATGGAAATAAATAAATACAGAAATAAAAGAATATGGGAATAAATACAGAAATTAAATAATATGGATATAAATACAGAAATAAAATAATATTTAAATAAATAAATACAGAAATAAATATATACAGAAATATATTATAATGGAAATGAATAAAAAAACAAATGAATGATCAAGGAATTAAATAGGGAAATAATATTGATTAATACATTTATTATTAATTATTATTGAATTTAGTTTTTTCCTACTATGAAATATTTCCGTTACGTTTTTCTTTTCTTACAGTCAATACATTTGAGCTCAATTTGGCTCCATACGAGCGGGGCTATCCGGATTTTCGTGTGAAGTTAAAACGTAGGGATTTTTTCGTGCAAGGTTAACTTTTATTCAGGTCATTTACATTTGATTTATAAATACTGTCCGACACCATTTTTAGGTGTTTCTTTGGCAGTCGATATATTTTGACATGTTTTGATGCTAAAAAGCAGTTAATATCATGCATATTCTTTTGTGCGTTATGTTAGCTAGCCTAGGTGCTAGTGAAGCCATTCACGTTAGCTTTTGCTAGCTTTGTAGTGCAGTAAATTGTACCATGTCAAATTATAATATTCATAATGTATAGCCATCTTCATGGAGATTTAGTCGTTATATATATTTATCATGCTACCTGTATGTCCTTGTGTAGCATTAAGCATATTTTTGTCGTTTTGCCGTAGTTTCATCATAGTTCCATGTAGCCTACTGCAGCTTACATATTTCTGCGTTTCTTCTTGGCAATATTACAATTCTACGTTGGTCATGGTCTCGTGCACATTTGCTAAAATACTGAATAAAAATGAAATGTTAAGCAATTACTACAGAAGTTCCAGGCCACATACAGCCATCATAAATAGTATGGACAGAACACAGCAATTAAATAGCACATGCCAGACTAATATTTAAAGAATATCTTGACCTAAATCACTTCATTATATTTTGCAGCTCAGAAGGATATTCTATGCAATGGTATACTGTGTCCTTGTCATTTTCACACAAGTATTTTTACCTAATGCCTACTGGTGTAATCTTGTTAAGTAGCCTTAAAAAAACAGCTATGGACTTTTATTTTGAACCAGATATCCAGAATGACAAAGCTATGGTTGAACACTGGGCTAGTGGCCCAACTTATTGTTGCTAGCTTTACAGTTTCGAAGAGCTACGTTTGGGTCTTTGTAGATGCCAGATTATTGACAAAAGTTTGTACGTAGAAAAACGATTTGTAAACAAATTAATGGCGGCGTAAAGTAAGAATTTAACGTGTGGAAAGTCGTAAAAGGGTGTTTGTACGTTCACAGATTTAATTTCACGCTTATGTTTCATGTTTTAAGTCTGACCTTTTTTACGATCATACCAATTTCTTACGAAAATACATACCTAACAATATGTACGCTTAACCTTTTGGCAGATATCTAACTCCATACATAGGGACGTATTATACGTTTTGGGCATTCGTAGTTGGATGAGACCTGCCTCAGCACCTGAACAGTAGAGGGCGATATTGTTATGTTTTCGTCTCGACGGCTCGGCAGCAATTCCGATTATATTGTATCTACTTAGCATTGGGAACGGTAGATAAACAGTTTTGCATTTCAAAGTTGTTTGGCCTCCTTCCAAACCACTGTCCAGTGCTGGGATTTACCACCTTTCTGCATAGGTAATAGAAATATTGGCCTAGGCTATATATTTTCTTTGTCAGCCGAAAATGTTTTGCCTGAAAATATTCTCTAAATGATATTTCTCGCTTCCTCTCCTCAAAACCCATGCAGGAGAGCCATCCCTTTTTTCAGAGAGGGGAAGTGAGAAAGATCACAATCTTTTCAGGCAATCCATTTTAGGTTGCTTGTGCATTTTCATTCATACCTTCTTTTTTGTACTGTAAATACATGTAGTGCAGAATAGCAGCACTGTACATCCAATTGTTTCTCAACTTGACACAGCATTACATTTGATTTTGATCATTACATGTCATTATTATATTTTGATTAGTGGCAAACTATTTTCACATTTAAGTATTTGCAAAGCTGGCTAATGTAAATATACTCTTAATTGCTGATTTCAGAGCGCTCTATACTAAAATGTCCTAACAGTCTTGACCTTTACCGATCAAGTACTGAGGCAGATTAGAATACCCCATATAAGTATTTCCTCAATAAGTTGTTATAAACGAAGTGCTAATAAAAGACGAGTTGGAGTGTGCAAAGGGCATCTTGAATTTGTTACAGTTACTGGTCCAGCTACCTTGTAGATCTGTTTTGTTTGCCTTTCAGTCATTTTTCTTTCTTTTGTAAATAGTTTACATACCTTGATGCAGAACCTTATCACTGAATACATTTTTCATTGAGAGCAATGCTGTCATTGAGCTTATGGGTAGCAAACCATTAAGCTCGTAGGCAGCATTAAGCTTTCTGAATCAGGTGGCTTTGATGGCTTCAAAGTCACTTCTGAAGTCTAAGGACCACTAAAGCATTTAAAAACTGAACACTTATCACTTACCCAGACACATCCCTAAATGAATTTTAGACCAGGGAGAACATCAAGTAGGATTGTTTATTCAAACAAGCACCACAGTGCTGTAGTAAAAGATACATTTTTGTCATGCATAATATTTGTTCTTTAATTTTACATATCATTGAGACACAGCAAACAGACCAGCTTCTCTTAGCAAGAGCATGACAAACCCGGAACACACACATTGCACATAAAAGGGGAAGAACTCAAAGCTATTTCCTTGTTTTCGCTCTCACCAGCATTCTTTTTCTCTGTACTGCTCTCGCCCCTCCCCCTGATTTGTTGAGTGGAGCAGCAGGAGCATGCCTTTTATGAGCTGTGTGTAGAAGCCTGCTCTCATCTGAGCATTGGTGGTTCAGTGGTAGAATTCTCGCCTGCCACGCGGGAGGCCCGGGTTCGATTCCCGGCCAATGCAGGAATCCTTTTTACCCTTCAGTGTTTTCTATAATGAAACTAAGGTATTACATTGACAATGTTGACATTTTTTTTCCTCAAACATATGGTGAAGATGAGCAAAAATAGTGTTTTAAATTTATATTGATTATGTAGGTCTATGCAGGTATCTTGGGGGAAAGTGACATTTCCTAGAAGTGTTTTAAATAATGAAGTATATTTAATGTGTATACATGTATATAATTTCAAACAACACAACCATGTGCTAAGTAGGAAGTCAGTTCTCTAGTACAGAGACACATTTGTTCATCACACAACACCACACAGAAGACCAACATTTATCAATGCTGATATCAGTTGTCACTAAAAAGATTTCCACAGGGGTATCCATTCCATAAACTTTTTTTGATAATAATAAGTGTAGTGTTGTTGATGATTATTCCAATGCATTTGTTTTATCTCACCACTAGAGGATGCTGCTCCCTAACCCCAGGACAGCCTCTTGGCATGTCTATTTTGTACCTTAACAAGACGCCATTAGATTAGTTTAGATTAGATTCTGCTTTGTCATTGAACAGTACAAGTACAATACTACGAAATGCAGTTAGCATCTAACCAGAAATGTTACAAGTGGGATTTTTAGATGTGCAATGAAGGCAAATGCAAGTACAAATAGCAATTTTAAATGTGCAAAGATGGCAAATTGAAGGTGCAAGTGCAACTGAAATGCAGGGATGGCAGCAATGAGGTTCCTGAGGTGGACATGTACAGTTATGCTCTTAAGTTTGCATTAGGGCTGCAACGATTAGTCGACATAATCAACGATGTCGATTATAAAGATTCGTCGAACTCGGAATTTCAGCGTCGATGCGTCGTTCCAGAGATGTTCTTAAGCGGGGAGACAGCAATCTTAGCACTTTTCCCCTTAAGAATATTTCTGGTCGTTCATTTGTAACTGTAATGCACTACAGGAAGTGCTGGGGGCAGTATCGCTTCCATTGTCTGCCATGACTGCAAGGCTAGTACTCATGAAGAAGTGTGAATGACAGAGCAGCGGAGAGAAAGACCGAAACTTTCAGCAGTATGGGAGCATTTCAGCAAAAACATACCAGCGAAACTTCAGTGCAAACAGTGTAAAGCAGAGTTGACATTTCACGGCAGCACTACGGTGATGCATGAACATCTTTAATGCATGCACCCTGGAGCTGTGATGTCTGCTCCGGATGGGTACGTTTTAGGGACCATTTTGTGCTTTAGTCAACTGGCTATAATGTTAGTATCTTAATGTTTGTTAGTTTACCCGTCGGAAAACAAGGTCTCATGGATGGTGCTGGCTCAGAGAACGCAATTTCAGTTGTTAGCTAACGCATTAAGTGCAATATTAAATCAGTGAATTATAGGCGTAGCCTACCCTGTCTTGTTGTCTTCCCTATTTTTTTCCTCGCGTTGATACTATTGTTCATTCTGAATAGTAAACCTGCTCCACTTAACGGTAGCTAGTTAGTCTGTGTGTTGGAGTATATCAGTAATTCAGTTGTGAGATATTTAATTAGTTAAATGGTTTTATTAGCATAGCCAGTACCCTATATGTGAAACTATGATACATAACCTCCAATTTGTTAATTAATGCAGCTTTTTGTTTTGTTCTTTCTGTTTTAGTAGTACTAAGCAAAGGCGTGTGGATGAGTTTGTCCTGAAGAGAGGCTCATGCACCCCTCAAATGGCTGAAGTCTAGACAGACAGCATCCTCATTTAATTGATTAATTTTATTTTTGTTGTGATCACGTATTAATGTTAGAAATAAATTTGATTAAGCTATCAAGCTTAACTTTCATATTCATATGTTTCATGGGTCATTATTTTAATTTGCTATGGGAACTTATGTTAAAGCAGAGACTGGACAAGTAGGTGACATTGACAGGTGTGCAGACTTGAGCAGGTGAAGTAAAACATGCACTGGAGCCCAGTACAGGAGCCCCGCCCACAGGAAGCAGAGATGGAGGGCGTGACAAAATTAATCGTTGACTATTCGAAAAAATAATCAACAGATTAGTCGACTACCAAAATAATCATTAGTTGCAGCCCTAGTTTGCATACCCTGGCAGAAATTGTGAAATTTTGGCATTGATTTTGAAAATATGACTGATCATGCAAAAAAATCTGTCTTTTATTTAAGGATATATGATCATATGGAGCCATTTATTATCACATAGTTGTTTGGCTCCTTTTTAAATCCTAATGATAAACGAAATCACCCAAATGGCCCTGATCAAAAATGAACATACCCTTGAATGTTTGGCCTTGTTACAGACACACAAGGTGACACACACACGGGTGAAAATGGCAATTAAAGGTGCATTTCCCACACTTGTTGCTTATTAAATTGCAATTAGTGTCTGTGTATAAATAGTCAATGAGTTTGTTAGCTCTCACGTGGATGCACTGAGCAGGCTAGATACTGAGCCATGGGGAGCAGAAAAGAACTGTCAAAAGACCTGCGTGACAAGGTAATGGAACTTTATAAAGATGGAAAAGGGTATAAAAAGATATCAAAAGCCTTGCAAATGCCAGTCAGTTCTGTTCAATCACTTATCAAGAAGTGGAAAATTCGGGGATCTCTTGACACCAAGCCAAGGTCAGGTAAACCAAGAAAGATTTCAACCAAAACAGCCAGAAGAATTGTTCGGCATACAAAGAAAAACCCACAGGTAACCTCAGGAGAAATACAGGCTGCCCTGGAAAAAGACAGTGGTTGTTTCAAAGAGCACAACATACTTGAACAAATATGAGCTGCATAGTCGTGGTACCAGAAAGAAGCCTTTACTGCGCCAATGCCACAAAAAAGCCTGGTCCCTGATGATGCCGCGTGCCCTGTGCAGACACTACTTGTGCTGGAGGTCTACGATGGCTGGGGGCTGGGCGCTAGCGCAAGATAATTTTTACATGGAAAATCTGCTAAGCAGATGTGTGGAAGTACACAATTTTGTAGTCATATTTTTACAAACGCCAAATCCTTAATATGCAATCTCATTTATCATTGCAGATTTCCCTGACTTTAAGAACCACAGAGGAAGTATCTAAGGTGATTGTAAACACGGATGATCAATAGAGATGTCACTAGTAAAGCTTAAGACGGATGTGTTCATTATGATTGTTAGTGTTTTTATTCTGCAGCTTTAGGGTAAGCAAAATGTATTGATAGCTTTACATTTACTGTTAGGTCCGGACATATTTGGACACTGACACAATTTTCATAATTTTGTCTCTCTATGCCACCACAACGGATTTGAAATGAAACAACTGAGATGCAATTGACTTTCAGCTTTAATTCAAGGGGTTGAACAAAAATGTCCTATGAAATGTTTAGGAATTGCAATCATTTTCACTCACAGTCCCCTTATTTCAAGGGCTCAAATGTAATTGGACAAATTAACACAATCATAAATAAAATGTTCATTTTTAATACTTTGTCAAGAATCCTTTGCAGGCAATGACTACTTGAAATCTGGAATGCATAGACATCATCAAATGCTGGGTTTCCTCCTTTGTGATGCTTTGCCAGGCTTTTACTGCAACTGTCTGTAAACACGGATGATCAATAGAGATGTCACTAGTAAAGCTTAAGACGGATGTGTTCATTATGATTGTTAGTGTTTTTATTCTGCAGCTTTAGGGTAAGCAAAATGTATTGATAGCTTTACATTTACTGTTAGGTCCGGACATATTTGGACACTGACACAATTTTCATAATTTTGTCTCTCTATGCCACCACAACGGATTTGAAATGAAACAACTGAGATGCAATTGACTTTCAGCTTTAATTCAAGGGGTTGAACAAAAATGTCCTATGAAATGTTTAGGAATTGCAACCATTTTCACTCACAGTCCCCTTATTTCAGGGGCTCAAATGTAATTGGACAAATGAACACAATCATAAATAAAATGTTCATTTTTAATACTTTGTCAAGAATCCTTTGCAGGCAATGACTGCTTGAAATCTGGAATGCATAGACATCATCAAATGCTGGGTTTCCTCCTTTGATGCTTTGCCAGGCTTTTACTGCAACTGTCTTCAGTTGTTTGTTCATGGGTCTTTCTGCCTTAAGCTTTGTCTTCTGCAAGTGTAATGCATGCTCGATCGGGTTGAGATTATGTGATTGACTCGGCCATTGCATAATAATCCTCTTCTTTGCTTTCTTAAAAAGTCTTTGGTTGCTTTTGCAGTATGTATTGGGTCCATCTGTAAAGTGAAACACCATCTAATCAGCTGAATTTGGTTGAATCTGAGCAGACAATATATCCCTATACACTTCAGAATGCCTCTGGCTGCTTCTGTCTTCTGTCACATCATCAATAAACACTACTGACCCAGTGCCATTGTAAGACATGCATGCCGATGCCATCAGATTGCCTCCACTGTGTTTTACAGACGATGTGGTATGCTTCGGGTTAAGAGCCATTCCAAGCCTTCTCCATACTTTTTTCTTCCCATCATCCTGGTACAGGATGATCAGTTTCATCTGTCCAACAAATGCTGTTCCAGAACTGGGCTGGCTTTTTTTTAGATGTTTTTTTGGCAAAGTCGAATCTGGCCTTTCTATTCTTGAGGCATATGAATGATTTGCACCTTATGGTGAACCCTCTGTATTTGCTCTTGTGAAGTCTTCTCTTCATGGTAAGCTTGGATAATGATATGCCTACCTCCTGGAGAGTGTTCTTCACTTGGCTGTATGTTGTGAAGGGGTTTTTCTTTACCATGGAAAGGATCCTACATTCATCCACCACTGTTGTCTTCAGTGGACGTCCAGGCCTTTTTGTGTTGCAGAGCTCACCAGTGCATTCTTTTTTTCTCAGAATGTACCAAACTGTTGATTTGGCCACTCCTAATGTTCCTGTTATCGCTCTGATGTAATTATTGTTTTTGCAGCCTAAGGATGGCCTGTTTCACTTGCATTGAGAGCTGCTCTGACTGCATGTTTTGGGTTCACAGCAACAGCTTCCAAATGCAAATGCCACACCTGGAATCAACTCCAGGCTTTTTACTTGCTTAGTTGATGAAGAAATAACAAAGGAATAGCCCACACCTGTCCATGAAACAGCTTTTGAGTCAATTGTTCAGTTACTTTTGGTCCCTTGAAAAAGAGGGGGCTACATATTAAAGAGCTGTAATTCCTAAACCCTTCCTCCAATTTGAATACCATCAAATAAAAGCTGAGAGATTGCACTTTACGCCCATAGTCAGGTAAACAGACAAAATAACAAAACTTGTGTCAGTGTCCAATTTTTTCAACCCTTTCCCAGATATAATTATGGCAATGCTGTTAGATCATCAGTCCAGAAATTTTCTCCTAGCAAAGTATATGATATATCCTGTAATATACAAGAGGCCCATATGAAATGCAGCAAAAAAGTATATACATTTACAAACAAACGAGAAAATATATATAATTTAAAAAATATTTTATTGACCACCCACCTCACACTCTCAAGTTGGTCAACAGTACAGAAATTAAAATCAGTGTGGGACTTCATAACCATCAGGAAGGGTAAAGCAGCAAATCCCACCTAGTTAACTCCAGTGAAATTGCAGGTCATCAATGACAATAACCATGATAAACAATTATTTTTTCCACTAATAGAGTTCTATCCTTCTCCATTCTTTGAAATATTTGTTCCAGCTATCAACTGATCAAATAAGAAATACTATCAAACTTGCCATTTTACAAATAATTAAAATTTAAGAACACAAGCCAATATGAATGCTTTACTCATTGGGCTATTTTCTTCTCAAATGGTGAAGAATTGTGAAAAATCATGAAAAGAAGCAAAAAATTACTGTAAACTGATCAAACAATGAATATAATCCAACTGACAAAATACAATAACACAAACAAAGACAAAAGCTTTACTCTTGTTGTCAGAAATGAGTCTGAGTGGTCTTCGATTCTATCTTCACCTTCCTCTGCCGTTGGACCCGTTGCTGCACCTGGACATGGACAATGAAAACCAGTTTGAAAACAGCATGAAACAGTGTCCACCATTTGATTCAATTCATTCATAATTTATTTATATAACTTTTACAATTTTGTCAAATGTCATGTTGAATCATGATTTGAACTCATAGTAAAAATCTTTACATTTGAGTGCTTGTGAGGTGACTCGATGTTCCTCTATGTTAGACATAAACACTCAACTCTCTTCTCAGAGTTCATCATTCCAAGGTCATGTACTGAGGTGTTTATCCCTCTTATACCCCAGTGGCCAACAAATAACAACTTAAGCAAACATTGACTAGCATAGCAGTAGAAAGTAGGTGTATTGGGGATACTGCTGCCGCCCTCCGTTGTGGCTTCACCACCCCTGATCACATTAGACAGTGACTTTTAGCTTTCATCGACAGTAACATGGCATGTTCGTCTGTCCAATAACGGTCTCCCCCCTCTGCTCAGCTGTACTCAAAACCCCCTGTTCAAAACGTTCAAAACGAGAAAGCATGTGTTTTTGTTTATGTTTACATGTTATTTGTGAATTTTTGAGTTTCTGTTTTGGTTGCTAAAGACGCAACTCAGTCGTTTAGTTCTCCTATAAAGTTCTCTTTCTATGGACACGACGCAGCCGTTCGCTGTAAATATTGCCATATTGGCTGAGATATACGGGACACCTAATCATGATGTGAGTGCCACAAAACCACTGAAATTACAAAAGATAACACACTAGTTGCAGTTTGCTGTGGGCTGGTGCATGATTTAGGACTTGAGGTTCTACACAGCCTTCTCTCCCAAACCTGCTTGGCTGCATAACAGCCCCTGTAATTTACCAAAGTCACACACAAAAAAATCTCATTAGAAACCATTGTATCGGTAATCCCTTATTGTGATTACCGATTTCAAACCAAATCAGGAATCATGAAACTTTACTTAAACTTGGATTGACCTTGACTGCAGCTATATTTGAAATTAGATTATCTTGGTCCTCATACAAAACTGGACCTGTGAAAATGTGGGACTATGTTTGTAAGATGAACAGTTATATTTAGTTCATCATTACAGTGCAATTTAGTTTATGATGGGTTTAATATGTTAACACAATATAAAGATGTGTGACAAATAAAAAGAAAAAAACAACATGAAAAAACATTAAAAGAAAAAACAACAACGTGTCTCAGTAAGGTGTTGGGCCACCACGAACCGCCAGAATATATATTTTTTTTTCATATTTAAGTGTTTTAAAGAATGACAAAAATAGAGCAATCATTTGTATGATATACAGTAGTCTATTGTTTTATTTGCTCTTGTTGGGCATTGGACACCAGGAATTAATTCCCCCCTCTGACTTTTCTGTTAGGCTCTGTTATATTTATCCAGTTTGTGCTTTTATAGCAGTCACCAAGCAAGATGTTTCCACCCTGTCATTCATTAATAATCAAAATACACCAAAAATACAGTACTCAAAATATTCACAGAATACTACACTCTCCATTAATTACTTTTGATCTCTGTTTGTGCTGAGAGTCTTGAATGAGTTAAAATTATGCAAACAAGTGTTCTATTCAGAGTGTCTGAGGCATCTTGCTATAGTATGGGTGACTCACAACAAATGCAAATCACACAAATGTGGATAAAATACAAAGCTAAAAGTAGATCTCAAAATCTGGTCAGGGGTTGCTGATAACACAACAGGAGGTGTAGCAGCACCACTAGCACTCTTGCTTCCCGTGACTATTAGGGCCTCGTCCCTTGTTGTCTCAGTAGGGAAGAAATAATGGAATTTAACTTAAACGGTTGCCTCAGTGTATAAAGCATGCAGCCTATAAAAGGTTGCATTATCCTATGCATTAAAATGTATAATGTAAAGGCTTAATTACACTGAATAATCAGTGACAATTCTACTGAGATGTCCAACGTCTATTACAGAATGCTTGTGTATAATAATATAATTATTATTAATGTAAATTCTCACCAAAGGTGCCAGACTAATCTTTGGAGTTTATAAGCTTTCAGTCAAACAGCAGAGTGCAACACAAGCATTGTAATAAAACGCTGCTGGCAATGGCAATGAAATGCTGCTTAAATGAACAATATATTACTTGTTTCCGTCTACATATCTTCCCTGAGACAGACCAAAATATTAAGGAGACATTGTCTTTATGATGACAAAAGTTAAAGTTGCTCTGCATTATTTATGCTTCACATACAAATAATTGGTACCCCAATAACTAGAGAAAGTGAAATATTGCTTGATATTAAAGAACACACAAGCCAATTATATACAGTTAGGTCCGGAAATAATTGGGCACTGACACAAGTTTTGTTATTTTGGATGTTTACCAAAATATATTCAAGTTAAATAATGAATATGGGTTTCAAAGTGCAGTCTCTCAGATTTTAATTTTAGGGTATTCACATCCAAATTGGAGGAAGACTTTAGGAATTACAGCTCATTAATATGTAGCCCCCTCTTTTTCAAGGGACCAAAAGTAATTGGACAATTGACTCAAAAGCTGTTTCATGGCAGTTGTGGGCTATTCCTTTGTTATTTCTTCATCAATTAAGCAGGTAAAATTTCTGGAGTTGATTCCAGGTGTGGCATTTGCATTTGCATTTGGAAGCTGTTGCTGTGAACCCAAAGAATGCGGTCAAAGCACCTCTCAATCCAAGTGAAACAGGCTATCCTTAGGGTGCAAAAAAAATAATCTAGCAGGAAAGTGAAGAACACTCTCCAGGAGGTAGGCATTTCATTATCCAAGTCTACCATGAAGAGAAGACTGCACAAGAGCAAATACAGAGGGTTCACCACAAGGTGCAAAGCATTCATAAGCCTCAAGAATTGAAAGGTCAGATTAGACTTTGCCAAAAAACATCTAAAAAAGCCAGCCCAGTTCTAGAACAGCATTCTTTGGACAGATGAAACTAAGATCAACCTGTACCAGGATGATGGGAAGAAAAAAGTATGGAGAAGGCTTGGAACGGCTCATGATCCGAAGCATACCACATCATCTGTAAAACACGGTGGAGGCCGTGAGATGTCATGGGCATACATGGCTTCCATTGGCACTGGGTCAGTAGTGTTTATTGATGATGTGATAGAAGACAGACGCAGCCAGATGCATTCTGAAGCGTATAGGGATATATTGTCTGCTCAGATTCATACCGCGGCATGCCTCGTCACGGAACGCCCCCTTGGCGCTGGAATTAAACGAGCGACATCTGTATTTTGGACTTGGTGATTGGCTGGGCCATGAGGGTGCCAGATTTACCCTCAGCTTGCTCAGCCAGTTTGTCTGAATCTTTTTCCAGGCGGTTTACTACCTCACTTAGTATCATCCTCTTCTTTTTGAGCTGCTCAAAGTGGTCCTCTGCAACCTTTCTCTTTGTGCATTGCTCTCCTGCTTTCTCTTTTCCTGGTCAAGGTGTAGCTGATACTGCACAGCAAAAAAAACATTGCTGGATTTAACACTCTGCGTGTTATAAACAACACTTTCAAAGTGTGTATATGAGACCATCAAAATCAGTGTTAAATCAACACCTTTGCAAGTGTTGATTTATACATCACTTTGAAGTATTGTCAGATTAACAATCTGGGTTTTAGAAAAACAACAATTCAGCAGTGTCAAGGGTCTAAATCAACACTAGTGTCGTAACCTTTACACTCTTAGTGTTATAATAATAGCATTCTTAAAGTGTTAATCCATATATTAATTACACTTTCAGTGCTGTCACTTAACACAGCACAGCACTGGGGCTCTTGGACTGAGTATTCAACACCTAAAAAGTAACTTCATACTTGTGTAATTTCTCTAACATTGTGGGTGATGCACCTCAACTCTTTCAAAGTGACAATGACTAACAAACAAAAAATAAGGATCTTTACATCGTTTTTTTTTGGTAAACAATGAATTTAAGCACAATAGGTCATCCGTAAACATGACAGAAGTGCAAAACTGTACATTGTCAGCTGAGGTAAGTTACTGTGACGACTGCGCCCTCTGCTGCCTCTCCTCCCCCTGCAGCAGGCAGGCTCCAGCGGTCGACGTCACCAGCCTTCTGACACCACCGCAAATCTCATCTATTCATCTCACCTGTTGTCTTGTTTAGCCCACCTGGTCCTCATTTACAATCATTCCCCCCAGTATATATGTTCCCTCTGCTCCCCTAGTCTTTGTGTGTTATTGTCTCACTTTCGTGAGCATACGTCTGTGCTTCTTTTTATTAAAAGGAAAGACTTTTAACGAAGCTCCTTGTCTCCTGCTCCTCGTTTCCTTAAAAGCCTGACAGAATAACACACCCTCTGAAGTTTATGGAGCACAGAGGAGCCGAAAATGAGGCCGGTGTTGTGGACCTAGTGAAGGAACATTCGTCGATGCTGGCCAGCCTAGGTGCTGCGATGGACAGCATCCTTAAAGCAGTGCAGTGCCTAGAGCTGAGCCAGCAGAACCCCGCAACACCGGCCGTGCTGCTGCCACCCCAGGCTGCGCCTCCCGGCGTGGGGGCGATGCACATCCCGCTCCCCCAGGATTATGACGGGACGGCGGACCGCTGCCAGGGTTTCTTACTGCAAGTTGACATCGCGCTCCAGGCAATCCATCCTGCGCCGACCGACGCCCAGAAGATCTCCTCACTCGTCTCCTGCCTATCTGGGAAAGCCCTGGAGTGGGCCACCGCTGTATGGAACACCGAGGGTCCCACCCAGGGCAGCTAGTTCATCCGCCACTTCCGAGCCGTGTTCGACCATCCACACAAAGGGAGAGAGGCGGGTGAACAGCTTTTTCATCTGCGGCAGGGGACGAGGTCGGCGCAGGAGTTCACACTGGAGTTCAGGACCCTGGCAGCGGGGTCTGTGTGGAACGAGCGGGCTCTCATCGACCACAACCGGTGCAGCCTTCGCGAGGACGTCCGGAGGGAGTTGGCATGTCGAGACGCGGCCCTCTCCTTCGACCAGCTGGTGGACCTGTCTATCCGTCTCGACAATCTGCTGGCTGCCCGAGGACGTCCCGGAAGAGGCCCGTCCGTTCCACCCCAACAACTGGACACCGCCGTCCCCATGGACCTGGGGGCGGCTGTGCTCCCGGGCAGAGGTCGGGGAGGACAGGTGTGGGGTGCCTCAAAAAAGAGACAAGGCCGTTCCGCTGCACCACACTACTCATCCTTCCCCGAGTCGAGAGGCGACAGGCACGGCACTTCCGCATCACCCCAGGTAGCTCATGCCCATTCACACCTTGCCTCCCCCCTCTCCCTATGCACCGTTCCTGTCGAGTTCCCCGGTTGTCCGTTGCTTTCCCTATGAAAGGCGCTGGTAGACTCGGGCACGGCTGGGAATTTCATTGATAGGTCCTTCGCTTTGCGCTCGCACATTCCCCTTCAGGTCCTTGCCACCCCCCTACCCGTGAGAGCGTTGGACAACCAACCGCTAGGGTCGGGGTTGGTCACAGAGTGTACTGTCCCTCTCCTCATGGTCACCAGCGGTCGGCACAGTGAAACCCTCTACTTCCACGTCATCGACTCTCCCACGTTCCCTGTCGTTTTGGGTTTCCCCTGGTTGTCTCTCCATGACCCCGTCATTTCCTGGTCTAGTCAGGGTCTTTCGGGGTGGTCGCGGAAGTGTCAAGGTAGGTGTTTGGGTGTTTCCGTGGGCTCGACCACAGTGGAAAGTCCAGACAGTGCTCCCGCCATACCAATTCCCCCCGAATACAGGGACTTGGCCGCGTTTTTTTCTAAGGCTAAGGCCACTGTATTGCCACCTCACAGACCGGGGGATTGCGCGATAAACCTCATTGACAGAGCCGCACTCCCTAAGGGTCGCGTGTATCCACTCACCCGCACCAAGACGGTGGCGATGGCCGCGTATGTTGAGGAGGCTCTGGGACAGGGATACATTAGGCCCTCCAAGTCACAGGTTTCCTCGAGTTTCTTTTTTGTGAAAAAAAAGGACGGTGGTTTGCGCCCATGAATTGATTACAGGGCGCTGAACAAGATCACCATCGCGTTCAGCTACCCTCTTCCTCTGATCTCTGCAGAGGTCGAGAAGATGCACGGGGCCTGTTTTCTCACGAAATTGGACCTCAGGAGTGCCTATAACCTGGTGTGTATCCGGGAGGGGGACGAGTGGAAGACAGCTTTCAGCACCACCTCCGGCCACTATGAGTATTTAGTGATGCCGTATGGTTTGATGAATGCCCCATCAGTCTTTCAGTCCTTCATCAACGATGTGTTCATATCATATACACAAAACCTACATATTTAACACATATTTAATAAACCTAATTTATGCAAATAGAATATATTTATGCATCCTTAATACATAATATATATGCATAATTAATTAATCTTCTACACCTTCTTCAACGATGTGTTCAGGGACATGTTATGCGAAGGCGTGGTGGTGTATATCGATGACATCTTGATATACACGGCTACCCGCGCTGAGCATGTCTCATTGGTGCGCAGGGTACTTGTAAGACTGCTGGAGCATGACCTATACGTGAAGGCCGAGAAGTGTCTGTTCTTCCAGTCGTCTGTGTCCTTCCTGAGGTATCGCTTTTCCCGCACAGGTGTGGCTATGGAGGAGCATCACATTGGCGCCATGCGTTATTGGTGACCCTGACCACGGTTAAGGGAGTGCAACGATTCTTAGGCTTCTCAAAGGTTTATCCGGGGCTTTAGCCAGGTCGCGGCTCCGATCACCTCCCTTCTGAAGGGTGGGGCGACCTGGTTGCGATGGACCGCGGAGGCGGAGCGGGCGTTTGTGGAACTGAAACATCGTTTCACCACCGCTCCTATCCTGGCCCATCCCGACCCGTCGCTCCAGTTCATCGTGGAGGTGGACGCGTCTGACTGTGGTCTCGGTGCCATCCTCTCCCAGCGGACGGGGATTCGTAACACACTCCGTCCCTGTGCCTTCTTCTCGCAGAAGCTCAGTGCGGCGGAGTGGAATTACGATGTGGGTGATCGCGAGCTGTTGGCCGTGGTTAGAGCCCTCTCTGTGTGGCGGCACTGGTTAGAGGGGGCCAAACACCCTTTCCTCGTCTGGATGGACCACCGCAACCTGGAGTACATGCGGGCAGCGAGGAGGCTGACCCCTTGCTAGGCTAGGTGGGCTATGTTCTTCACCCGGTTTGTTTGCACTCTTACATACAGGCCGGGGAGCAAGAACGTCAGGGCCGACGCGCTGTCCCGTCAGCATGACACGGAGGAGAGGCCGGTGGATGAGGCCCCTGTGCTGCCGACGTCGTGCATCGTGGCGCCGGTGGTGTGGGAATTGGACACAGACATCGCTCGAGCGCAGCGTGATGAGCCCTCTCCGCCCACGTGCCCTGAGGGTCGCACGTATGTGCCGGCATTTGTCCGTGACCGGCTCATCTCCTGGGCCCATACATCTCCCTCCTCCGGTCATCCTGGTATCGGGCCGACGGTGCGTGCCCTGGCCGGTAAGTACTGGTGGCCCGACTTAGCTAAGGACGTGAGGGTGTACGTCTTCCTGCTCGGTGTGCACCCAGAGCAAGGCACCCCGACACCTGCCAATGGGTAAGTTGCACCCCTTACCCATTCCACAATGACCATGGTCCCACCTTTCTATAGATTTCCTGACCGATCTTCCCCCCTCACAGGGCCATACCACCATCCTGGTCGTTTTGGACCGGTTTTCGAAATCCTGCCGCCTCTTGCCTCTGCCCGGCCTTCCCACTGCCCTACAGACCGCGGTGGCTCTGTTCTCACACGTCTTCCGGCACTATGGGGTGCCCGAGGACATTGTGTCTGACCGGGGTCCCCAGTTCACGTCCACGGTTTGGAAAGTGTTTATGCAGCACCTGGGGGTCTCGGTCAGCCTGACCTCGGGCTACCATCCCCAGTCCAATGGGCAGGTGGAGCGTGTTAATCAGGAGGTGGGCAGGTTCCTTCGGTCGTACTGCCAGGACCGGCCGGGGGAGTGGGCGGAGTTCCTGCCATGGGCGGAATACGCCCTGAACTCCCTTCACCACTCCTCCACGGGGATGTCGCAGTTCCAGTGCGTTCTGGGTTACCAGCCGGTCCTGGCATCCTGGACCCCGAGCCAGACCGGTACCCCTGCGGTGGACGACTGGTTCCGGCGGGCGGCGGGTACATGGGAGGCCATGCAGGCTCGCCTCCGGCTCGCTGTCCGCCGCCAGAAGACCTTCGCGGACCGCCACCGCAGGGAGGCCCCGGTGTATCATCCAGGCAACCGGGTCTGGCACTCGACCAGGGGCCTGCCCCTCCGCCTGCCCTGCAGGAAGCTGAGCCCGTCAGGGTGGGGGTTACTGTGACGACTGCGCCCTCTGATGCCTCTCCTCCCCCTGCTGCTGGCAGGCTCCAGCGGTCGACGTCACCGGCCTTCTGACACCACCGCCCATCTCATCTATTCATCTCACCTGTTGTCTTGTTTAGCGCACCTGGTCCTCATTTACAATCATTCCCCCCAGTATATATGTTCCCTCTGCTCCCCTAGTCTTTGTCTGTTATTGTCTCACTTTCGTGAGCATACGTCTGTGCTTCTTTTTATTAAAAGGAAAGACTTTTAACGAAGCTCCTCGTCTCCTGCTCCTCGTTTCCTTAAAACCTGACAGTTACACAGATTTCAGGGCAATACTCAAATATTTAAAAGAAACAAAATAAGTTTTAATTTTCCATAAAGATGTCAAAAACCTGTCTGAACATCCTGTGAAATGGATAAAGTTATGATCCTTTAAATGCACCAAAGCTATACAATCCACACAAATTGTTTGAGACTATATCCAGCAAACATAGACCATAAACAAATAATTACAGCTAAAGTTCTCATTTTAAAGAAGGACATGTTTAAAACTTATTTACAACCACAAATTGGAACAGCCTTCAGACTTTATGGAATATTTAATGTTCCTTAAAATGTACCAATGCTTTAAAATCCACAAACTGTCTGACACTGTATACACAACAAAGAAAGTCACCCTCCAAAAACACGGGCTTGTCTTTAAAACAGAAACGAGAAACTAGATGACAGTAATGGAGACAGGTCCGGCAGGAATGTATACTAGCTAGTGCCCCAGTCAGTTTGGCTAAGTGTACATTGTAAGTCTAGTTTGGTTCCATAAAACAAATAAAAGCTCACATGATATTGCTTTCAGTAACAACATAAAATGAGGAATCAGATCCCTAGGACATCTGCATGTCAGATGGCTTAAAATACCTGAGGCTGTCCGTGTTCTTAATTCTTACATTCATAGGCCTCAAGCATGTACATGTTCAATAAAGTCTGACTCTTAAGTCCACCAACACCAAATATACCTGTTCTCTCTGAATACTGGCAAAATCATACCTTAATGCCGCTGGGGCATGATTGGGCATGATGCGAAAAGAAAGATGGCATAGATTTCTTCTAGAAGAAAGTTAAAATCTTCTAAAATTGCTGACGACATTCACTACGCACATGCGCATAACATGATTTGGTACCAAAGTCACACTGCTAAGTGACAAATACCGTTAAAACTCCATTTCTACACTACTGGTAGTGTTACTTCAACACTCAGAGTGTAGAGCCTTCAAAGACTAACACTCAATGTTTAACACTTACACCATTTTAGCCTCACACTGGTAACTGAACACTAGAATTTGCTGTGTGAGACCCTGCTGCAACTGCCAGGAGCTCCTTCGTCAGAGGTACTTTGAGAACCCCCCAACAGACAGAATTTTTTTTATTTATGTGGCTTCTTTAACAGCCTGTCTAACAGATCACACAGTAGAATAGCTGTAGGGGAAGAGGGTTTCCAGGATAACAACCATCCTTTGCTCTTCATAAACCCTGACTAGTGTGTCACATCAGCTTGCGACAAGGTCTCCCTTGACCCTTTCCAACACTGTGTGTGTCTGTATATATCTATATCTATATTTGACTGTGGTAACATTTTTGCATCACCATCCCTTACTTTTAGTACAAACTAAGTGGGTTCAGAATTAAGGAATATACTATTATGGCTTTTTAGTTGAAGCTAGTCATGGAACACGTGGTGTTCCATGACTACAAGATGTCACAGACTTCAATTATGATGCTGATGTCATGTCATCAAAGAGCCCTGGTCAAAAGTAGTGTACTCTAAAGGGAAGCAGTATTTTATAACTTAAATAATTTAAAGATACTTGTACCTGTCACACTACTTTAAATTACTTCTCTTCATTAGCTGCACCCCATTTCATAAAATAACGGACTATCTCCATTATCTGAGCCAGCTTGGACCCCTCCACCTCATTCCTCTAGACCAGTTCACCTGTAATGTGTTGAGCAGCATTCCTAAGGATGTTGTGTGTTCATGGCTGACCAGTCAGATGACTGGAGGACCTCCCATGTCTGGAGTGGATCCCTCCCAGAACCAGGTTTGTTTGGCCTAACTGTTAATGTGTAGTCTGAAATGGCAACCTAGATGCTATAGAGTGCACAATGGGACACATTTGATTTAGAAGGGGATTATAATTTATTTCTTTATTTACAGGGACAATGGCAACATTTACTTTGGAATATGCCTCCCTCTGCATGTCAGTACCAGCCCAACACAGACAAAACTCCAGCTATGGAGGAGATCAGGATGACTTTATGGACTGGACAGAGGGCCCCCAGAAGGATAATAACAACATCGGTCTATGGCAGAATAAATACCCGTCATCAGGATGAGCAACCTATGGATATTGATGTTGTGGACAACAATCAATCAACATTAACTAGCAAGAACACAGTCCGGCCAAGCCAATCAGCATGTACGACCAAGACAACCGTCTGGCTCTGCCCATCAAAAGCTGCTACTTGTTGGTCATTCTCCCATCAGAAGTGAAATGTTGGCCATCCAGCCAGACAGCCCATATCCAGGCAACCACAAACCAGACACCAATTGTCACGCCCTGATTCCTTCTTCCTGTGCTGTCCTTGTGACCTGCCCCCGTCAGGTGTCTCTCGTCATCCGATTATCCCCTGGGTATTTAATCAGTGCCCTTCCCTTGTTCCTGTGCCAGTTCGTCTTGTGTTTTTCCTGACGTTTCTCCTCTCTTTCTCCTAGTGTTATCTCCAGAGTTCCCGTGTTCCGAACCTCTGCCTGTCCCCAACCACGCATCTGCCTGCCGCCCGTCTGTCCCTCAAGCTCATCGATCGTGTACCAAACCACTGCCTGTCCTTGACCACGTTCCTGCCTGCCGCCCGTCTGTCCCTCAAGCTCATCTGTTGTGTACCGAACCTCAGCCTGTCCCTGATCTCCCTTTGCCTTTCCCCTCTAAATAAACAGTGTTGGACCTACACACCTGTATCTGCGCCTGGGTCTACCCCTTGAGCCCTTTCAACCAATTTCCAACAGCCAAACAGCAACATCCACTAACACAAGTGTTGGCAACTTGAGGAAAAGAAGACTTCACCAGCACTACATCCCAAAGAGAAGGAGGATGTAGATTTCTTTCCTCTGAAACTGTCAAAATACCTAGTTCAACACAGACATTGATGTGTAGATCAGAGCAAAAGAAGCTGTGCAAGTAAATGTGTTAGTTTTTCAAAAAGATAAATAAACAGTCTCCATTTTGGTTGTATCTTTGATTGCAGATCAGTATTCTTTTGTTTTCTCCATATGGTTACTCTGCACCCTAAAAAAACTGAGATTATCTTTTGTAATGAGAAACTATAAAATTTGACTCATTTTTTATTATTTATAATACAAACACACACACACACATGTTGAAATCCCTAATTTATTTTATAATAAAGATACACTAACAGTAGTGGTTAACTCAATACAGGTAGCAGCATAGGCAGGCTGGAGAACATTCCCTGAAAAAAAATGTTTTTATCCTCTGGGGCATGTGTATCGCAGAACTTGTTCTGTTCCACATAAAATTAACTATCCTGTGCTCCTAAAAATACTTATAGCAGTTATGTCTGGATCTGCCTGGGAGTATAATAGAGGTAAACTGATAGAATTTATACAGATTAAATGTGGCAGATGCTATTTGCACCCAGATGTCCGTAGCCAACAATGCTATTTGCACCCAGGTGTCCATAGCCAACAATGCTATTTTCACCCAGGTGTCCGTAGCCAACAATGATATTTGCACCCAGGTGTCCGTAGCCAACAATGATATTTGCACCCAGGGTGGAAATAGCCCATGTGTCTATTAATACCCAGGTGTATATAATGGCAGACAATTTGTAGCCATGTGTCCGTAGCCAACTACCCGAGTTCAAATACTCAAACGAATCGCACCCCAATAGTATTTGCATTGATCTACATTTACTTTAACTATTACATGGTAAACACCCTATGATTTGGTGAGGTAATGACTTTATTCGTCTGTAAGTTTCAGGTTTATTGCTACAGCCTGTGTATGTCACTAATACAAACAAGAAACCAGGCAAGCCTAGTTTAGCCGGCCCGCAATAGAATGCGTCGATGGTGACTGCCCTCTCAAGAATCGAACCCGGGTCGTCCACGTGAAAAACAATATCGTTAGCGACTACGCAACCGAACACTACACTGGTAGTGTATTAGTATAGCCTCTTGACACCATTAACTACTGTTAAACTGAGTAACGTTTTTATTAAGTTTACCTCCACCACAAATAGTATCTATGAACTGTATGACTTGCCACTGGCCGTTTTAAAAGCTTATTAGCAAGTAATATGTCACTAGATGCCATTAAGCATTGTGTTAAACTGAGTAACATTTCTTATTAAGTTTACCTCCACCACAAATAGCATCTATGAACTTTATGGCTTTTGCCACTGGCTGTTTTAACAGCTTATTAGCCATTCATGAATGACATTGATACAATAACTACTGTATCAATATAGGTGACGATAACGGACGTTTTCGTCAAGTGAAAAGATGAGAGAATCGTGTAGCCAGCGAAGTGTTTGTCTATCCTGAACAAATCTTGAGACATAATTCGAAAATCCACCAGAAATAGTCGCAATATAACAGTAAACAGTTTCATTTTAGGCTTCCCATAATATAGCTACTCAAGGTTAGTAGCCAGCGAGGTTTTTGTCTATCCTGAACAAATCCTCTTTTGCCCCTGGCCGTTTTAACAGCTAATTAGCCATTCGTGAATGACAGATACAGTATCTATCAATATAGGTGACGATAACTAGTGATGGCCATTCGAGGCTTCATTAGCATTATTTTAGCAGCAGGATATTATGCTGGCAGCACTCAGATTTTCTTTATCACAATAAAAGCCATAATTGAAATGTATAAGGCAATATAGTTAACAATATCTGTGAATGTGTGTGAAAATGTCTGTGAAAAAGAACAGATAAGAATAACATTGGAACGGACATTAAACATAAAATGTACAGACTAGATGGTTAACTAAATTAACTTATACAGTTCAATTATGGCTTTTATTTTGAAAAAGAAAATCTGAGTTAGCACTGCTAGCATAATATTCTGCTGCTAGAAGAACAGTAATGAAGCCTCGAATGGCCATCACTAACGATAACTGACTTTTTTGTCAAGTGAAAAGACGAGAGAATCGTGAAGCCAGCGAAGTGTTTGTCTATCCTGAACAAAACCTAATATCATTTTAGGTTGCTTGTGCATTTTCATTCATACCTTCTTTTTTTGTACTGTAAGTACATGTAGTGCAGAATAGCAACACTGTACATCCAATTGTTTCTCAACGTGACAAATAGCATTACATTTGATTTTGATCAAAATGTCATATATTTTGGTTAGTGGCAAACTATATTCACATTTAAGTATTTGCAAAGCTGGCTAATGTAAATATACACTTAATTGCTGATTTCAGAGCGCTGTATACTAAAACGTCATAAACTCTACCGATCAAGTACTGAGGCAGATTAGAATACCCCATATAAGTACTTCCTCAATAAGTTGTAATAAGCGAAGTGCTAATAAAAGACGAGTTGGAGTGTCCAAAGGGCATCTTGTAGATCTGTTTTGAATGCCTTTCAGTCATTACTTGTCATTATCTCTTTTGTACATTGTTTACATACCCTGATGCAGAACCTTATCACTGAATACATTTTTCATTGAGAGCAATGCTACCATTGAGCTTTTGTCATGCATAATTGGTTCTTTAATTTTACATATCATTGTGACACAGCAAACAGACCAGCTTCCCTGTAGCAAGAGCATGACAAACCCGGAACACACACATTGCACATAAAAGGGGAAGAACTCACCAGCATTCTGTGTTGTGTAGAATGACAGGATCTGGTGACGAATGCCTTTTATTTGCTGTTGGTAGACATTACTTCACATCTCAGCATTGGTGGTTCAGTGGTAGAATTCTCGCCTGCCACGCGGGAGGCCCGGGTTCGATTCCCGGCCAATGCAGTGATCTTTTTCCCTCGCTAATATTTTCTATAATGAAACTAAGTTGTTAGATTGACAGTGTTGACATCTTTTTCAGGTGCAGGTATATCGGGCAAAGTGATATTTCCTGGAAGCATTTTAAAAAATGAAGTGGATGCATTTATGTAAATTCAAACAACACAACCATGTGCTAAGTAGGAAGTCAGTTCTCTGTAGTACAGAGACACATTTGTTCATCACACAACGCCACACAGAAGACCAACATTTATCAAAGCTGACATCAGTTGTCACTAAAAAGAATTTCACAAGGGTATCCATTCCATAAACTTGTTTTGATAATAATAATTGTAGTGTTGTTGACGGTACTTCCAATGCATTTGCTTTATCTCACCACTAGAGGATGCTGCTCTTCTAGTGGTGAGATAAAGCAAGCACAATACAACGAAATGCAGTTAGCGTCTAACCAGAACTGCAAATAGAAGAGGGCAGAACATTTACGTATTAAGTATAATGTATGTTACATGTGTCATGTCAAAGTTTATTTATCAAATGCATCGAATAACACAGCATCATTCTGCACAATGAAATTCTTGTGACATGGCACACGACATCTACATAGTAAGAATTAAGAGATATATAATGCAAAAATATAGCAATAACATACATAACAATGTAAATACAGTAGCAGCAAAAAAAAGAATAGTGTGGGGAATATGAACAATATGGGTAGGAGTATTGAACATTATAGATATAGTAAATATGGCAATAATATACATAACAATGTAATCTAGCAGCATTTTTAAACAGAGTAGGATGGGTAATATGAACAATATGAGTAGAAGTATTTAATTTTAGATACAATATGCGTGTAATATGTGCAGGATGCATAGATGTGCAATGAAGGCAAATGCAAGTACAAAAGCAAGTCTAAATGTGCAATGAAGGCAAATTGAAGGTGTATGTGCAACTGAAATGCAGGGATAGCAACAATGAGGTTCCTGAGGTAGATATGAAGATATGTAGCAACTGAAAACCTCCTTATCAGACTTTGCAAAGTAGTGTCAGAATCAATGAAAGTCTACAAGTATTAAGTATAATTTAATTTTTAAGTGGGATGTGTAGATGTGCAGTGAAGGCAAATGCAAGTACAAATGACAATTCTAAATGTACAGTGAAGGCAAATCAGAATCAAAGGCAATATCAGACTTTGCACAGCAGTATCAGAGTCCAGTAGTATAAGAGCGTAGTGCAGCAAGGTCCCTGAAAGGCAGTACTAAGCGGTGGGCGGCTGGGTATGGTTAGTGTTGGGTCACAGAGTTCAGCAGAGTTACAGTAGCCGAGAAGAAACTGTTCCTGAACCTGCTGGTGCAGGAACGAAAAGACCTGTACCGCCTGCCTGATGGTAAGAGGGCAAACAGTTTGTGGCATGGATGTGAAGGGTCCCTGATGATGCCGTGCGCCCTATGCAGACACTCCTTATGCTGGAGGTCTACGATGGCTGGGAGCTGGGCACCAGTGATGTGGTTGTCACCACCCGTTGCAGGGCCTTCCGGTCGGCCACAGAGCATTCGCCAAACCACTTTGTGGCGCATTTATTCAGAATGCTCTCGATTGTGCAGCTGTAAAAGTTCACAAGCATCTTGGGAGACAGGCGGGCCTTCAGCCTTTTTGACCCGAGTTGAGTTGTTGAGGGTCCAAGAGATGTCCTCAGAGATGTGGACCCCCAGGAATTTGATGCTGGGCACACGCTCCACCTCAGTGCCATCGATGAGAACAGGAGCGTGACTGCCGCCTTTAGACTTCCTGTAATCCACAATGAGCTCCTTGGTTTTCTTTGCGTTGAGGGTCAGGTTGTTATCAGCGCACCATGCTGCCAAGCACTTGACCTCTTCCCTGTAGGCTGACTCGTCATTGTCACTGATCAGGCCTACCACCGTGGTGTCGTCTGCAAACTTGATGATGATGTTCGAGGTGTGTACATGAACGCAGTCGTGGGTGAAGGAGGAGTGCAGGAGGGGGCTCAGCATGCAGCCTTGTGGACTACCAGTGTTCAGAATCAGAAAGAGGAAATGAAGTTTTATAACCTGACAGACTGGGGTCTGTTGGTGAGGAAGTCCAACGTCCAGTTTCAGAGAGAGGGACTGATCCCTAGGTCATGGAGTTTGTTGACCAGCCTAGAGGGGATGACCGTGTTGAATGCTGAGCTAAAGTCTATGAACAGCATTCTCACATAGGTGTTGTTTTTTTCCAGGTGGGTCAGGGCAGATTGTAAAGCTGTGGAGATGTCATCCTCTGTAGACCTGTTTGATCAGTAGGCAAACTGGTAGGGATCCAGTGTTGGGGGGAGGCAGGACTTAAGATAGGCCAGGACTAGTCTTTCGAAGCACTTCATGATCATGACGGTGAGTGCGGCAGGTCGGAAGTCATTCAGGCTAGACGCTGTTGACTGCTTCAGCACTGGCACAATGGTTGCGATTCTTTTAAAGCACGTGGGGACAACCGCCTGGGCCAGTGATAGGTTGAAAATGTCAGTAAAGACCTCTGCCAGCTGCCCAGCACATGCTCTGAGCACATGCCCGGGGACGCCATCAGGACCAGCAGCCTTGCGTGCATTCACCCTGCTCAGTGCAGACAACACTTCTGCGATGGGTCGTCTGGGGGGGGGCTCAGCTTTAACCTGTTAGCGTATAACCTGTTCAACTTGTCAGTGATGGAGACGTCGCTGGCTGTGGGGGTAGGTTTCTTTGGCCGGTATTCTGTGATGGCTTGGATACCCTGCCACATGCGTCGGGGTTCGGAGTTGTAGCTGAAGTGCTCCTCAACCCACAGTTTCTGGTCGTGTTTAGCCATCTTGACGCCCCTTTTCAGGTTGGCCCTGGATGAGCTGTAGGCATCCGCATCTGAAAGCAGCGTTGCGTGCCTTTAGCAGTTGTCACACCTCTCTGTTCATCCAAGGCTTCTGGTTGGGGAAGGTCTTTAGTAGTTTATGGGTGGTGACATTGTTGATACATATTTTGATGTTCCTCCAGAACAGAGGATGCATATGTCACAATGTCCGTATGGGAGTCAAGGGTGGCTTGAATGGCAAACAATCTCCAGTGTTTGCGCTGAAACTGGTGCTGTAGTAGTGAGTCTGAACCCTCTGGTCACACTTTGACTGTCCTCAATGATGGATTCATACGTTTAATTTTAAGGTGATCAGAGTGTGCCAGGTGGGGGAGGGAAATGGCTTTGTAAGTCTCTGGAATGTTTGTATACACGTGGTCCATTGTATTGTCTCCTGGTGGGGCAGGAGACATTTTGGTGGAATTTGGGAAAAAACGTTTTCAGATTTGAGTGGTTGAAATCCCCTTCAACAATAAAAACACCATCCGGATGTGCAGTTTGCTTTTTGCTAGTAGCATCCTGCAGTTCTTTCATTGCTACTTTAGCATTTGAATCCGGAGGTATACAGGCTGCAGTGACAACAATGGATGACAACAATAAACTCCCGAGGCATGTAAAAAGCCTGCACTCAGGGTCCAAAATCAACCCGCCAACCGCCAAGCGCAGCTAGATTTTCCGTTTGGCGAGTAAATTTCAGAAGGTTATCTGCCACACTGGCAGGTGAATGTTTGTACTAAAATACAGTGTAATGTAATGTAATAAAATCTGTCATGATGGCGCGGAGGAAATTTCTCATGTTTGCATTGCATTAAAATACACCCGTAACTTCTGTGAGAGAATATGCGTGCATTTTTGAAGGAATACTATGGTGGCCCACGGGTGCAAAACACAACAACATAAGCGATGCAAACAAAAGTTGAAAACACTACAACATTAACAAAAATTAAACACAACAACATTAGCGATGCATTCAAAAGTTGAAAACACAACAACATTAACAAAAATGAAACATTTATAAAAACGCTGCATTTCAGAAAACAATCAACTACTCACAACACAACAACATTAAGTGACAACACAACAGCATTAACTCACAACACAACAACATTGGCTCACACCACAACAGCATCAGCGCAGAACACAACATGAGCCCAAAACACAGCAACATTTGCAGAAACGCTGCATTTCAAGTTGCTCAAAACGGAAGTGTTCCAGACCACTAGGGGCAGTGCAAGGGGGTGTTTTTGGGGTTTTACATTTGGTCTAAAAATCAAGTGAAGTCACTCAACATAAGATTATAATAAATTATAATTAAAAAAGCTTACATTGGTGAATTTAAATCGCGTTCTTTTTGATTGGGATTATTTCAAATAGGCTTTATGCACATTTCATGACCGAACGTTCCACGCCCACTTCCTACCGGTGTGCCAGTTTCCGGTCCCGCATATTACAAACCAGTAGAGATAATATTGCTAGCGCTATGTCCGGCTTTGTCGCTGTTTTTTTACAAGGTGTCTCCAAGACCTAAACTTAACATTAATGATGCACATCGAATAGTTAAATCCGCCTCCGAGACTCCAGCTAGCTAGAAGGACGGGTTCAAGATGTATATAGGCAGCTACGTAGACAACTATGAAGGTAAGTGCGAAGGCAATATGACAGATTTGCAATCACACATTCAACTACTTAGCTACTCAGCGAATGTAACATTGACGTTAGCCAGTTCATGTTAACTATCTTGCAGGGAATCTAGCTGAAAGTGTTTGTATTTGTGTTAGCTTGCAATATAATAATGCTAGCGAGTTATAATGCCTAACAATAAGTTTTATTTCATATATTCTACACAGTATCTCACAGATATACACTGACAGGGAAGGCTGCCTGTCACAAGTCCCTGAGGAAGAGCGTAAAGCCAAACAGCATGCGAGTAGGGATTGATGATAGAAACTTTATATACTAGCAACATTGCTAAGAAAACGTATTCTGTAGGACACTGTAATTCTGGTCAACATATGTAGGAGACAGTGTTTACCTTTAATCTTATCACTAGATTATCGTATCACTCTCATGAGTATACATAACTGAGGGTGGTTGAACAAGCAACAAAACCTTTAACCTGCTCCAGTTGTCTTTATGGCCTACCTTGAGGGCCTGAGTTGTGCACCTCGTCCTAACCGGGATACATTGTGGTAAATTACATGTGCTTTTCATTTCTGCACTTAACGTTTTTCTTCACTTCATAGATGTTAAAGCACTCTGTACCAGTGATAGTGGTTCAAAGCCACTACTCCTGAGTTGCAGGAAGTGCTACGTGCAACCACCTGGTTGGTCAGCTTTACCAGACGGCACACTTCTCACTCAACACTCTTGCTGCACCACCTGTTCACAGCTGCACAGAGACAGAACAACGTTGGCACAAGCAAAGAACACTTGAGTCTTAACAGTGCCCAAAACAATGCACATACATTAGTTATCCTATGTAATAGTAAGTCTGTTGCAAAAGATTGTTACTCCTTTTTCTTTAGGGTGTGTAGCCTGGTCCGGTTGATAGCATGGAGGTTCGGAAACCAACTAACTCGTGTGCTGATGGAAAAAGGTAAGGTTAGAGGCACCTCAAATTAATGTTTTAGAAATTTGGAGTTTGTAAATCTGTATGTTATAATCCATGTTATTTGATGTTTACTGAGCTTTTACCCCTTTAAGCCAACAATTATGCCCACAAAAATGCTTAAATGTTTTTGCAGGAGTTCCCTCTACAAAGCTGTCCATGGACAAATGCCTGACATGGACCTTCTCCACTTCTTAGAAACATATGCTAACTTTACTCCACTTACTGCCCCTCATGTGACAACCGTGGACATGCTAGCCAATGTTCCCCTGATTGAGTCTGCCTTTGGGCCAGTGCAAGCTGGCAGTGTACTGTCTTATCAACCTCCACAGCCCAAAACCCATGAAATTGTGAAGATACCTGATGCCCCTTCTACACCACCACTTCCATTAGATGGCTTCAGTCTTCTAAGTGTGTCTTCATCCTTATTCATCAAGAGCAGCTCCACGACAAAGCATTAGAGACAACCGACAAGATGTCACACAAAATCGAGGCTGGTACAAGGGAGAAGAGCAGCAGCACCGAATGGTATCAGCTTAGGAAAAGGAGAATAACAACCTTGTGTTTCCCAGAGGTTTGCCATGTACCAGGGGAGACATCCACTGATCACCTAGCGGAACGGATGTTCAAGGGATCTGGTATGCAGACCATGGAGATGAAGAGGGCTGCACATTGAAAAATGGTAACAACTTCCCATGTGGCTTTGTAGTCCACCCAGATGCCCCATGGTTAGGATCACCTCCAGATGGCATCATATTTGACCCAAGTGTGAGTTCCCACTTTCGTGTCTTGGAGGCTAAGTGTACAAAGTTACGTGGACTGGCCTTACCTGAAGATACAGAATAGAGAGCTGAAGTTGAAGAGATCACGTCTACTACTGGCAGGTGCAAGGTCAAATCCTTCTAACAGGTTGTAGCTGGTGTGACTTTGTCATTTGTGCTCAGGAGGATATTCTGGTTGAGAGGATGTATAAAGATCTTCAGGTTTCAAACACTTTTAGAGAGAAGGCTGACCACTAATCTTTACTTGCAGAAAAGTCTGTCTCGCAACTGAATATATACCCCTGCTTGGGTGCTAGTTCAGTTGTTACAAATTAATATTAAAAATTAGTATTTGTTTGAAGTTGTTACATTTTAGCACCTGTAGAAACTCAGTTTTCAAAACAAGTATTAGTGTTCCCGTAAAGAAAAAACAAATATGGATTGTATGAAGAATTTTATTTAAATGTGTATCATTTCAACAGTTCAACAAATAACAGTTCATATTTATTAATAAATTTATATCTTCTGTATTTCATTGACATGCTGTTGAATCTTTCATTTTTTTCTGTTCGGTGCTTACTAAAACATGTTTCCTTATTAAGGCCAATACAAGATCTACACAAACAACTGATATGCATTGCAGTATTACAAGTTATTGATAGATTTCATCCACAAATAATACATTTCATATTTTGACATTTGTGAAGTTCACCTGATTTTGTGGTAGGCACAAAATCAGGTAATATCCAATAAACATTTCATTACATGTAGCTATTACTTAATGCAGTTGGTTGACCAAAGGTCCATTTTGATTGACCAGCAAGCATGACAATGCAAATAGTTGGTTGATGCTGCCTGAGACGGTCAGAGGGATGACTGTGTCAAACAGCTTGTGCTCCTTTACTCTCTGAATCATTGTTTTGACATGCACCCTTAGCCTGGAAATGGATAGGGTCTCCCTAACCTCATGCGCTGGCATCTGTGGCGCCTCGGCAGAAAAGCTGGCCGACAGATCTCGCATGGAACAAGATCATCCACGAGGTAGCCCTCATCCACCATAAAGGCCATGATCAGGGATAAGTAAGGAAAGAATTCCTGGCTGCCTAACAATCTCCTTGTCACTCACAGAATCAGCATACAAAGAGGATACAAAAGTGACAGTTCCATGTGGTGACATTCCCAACATGCCCTGCTTCTTACAGTGCAACTTGTAAAAAGAAAAGACCTCACTCTGCAGGAGTAGGGAAGATGGTGTCTGGCAGCAAAGTTCAGTGCAGTTGATCACAACCTTGGTGTCTGGATAATCATTGAACTCGGGTGGCATGTTGGCTTTGATGTTATTCTTGGGGATCCATACTGAGCCAAGCAGGAAGTAGAGGAAGTTGGCCCAAGAGATGATTATCTGGCTCACTGTTGACTGGTGGATGTTAAAAAAATGGCCCAAATCCTGCTGTTTCAGACCCAGCGAACAAGAAAAACTCATTGATTGGTGGGAGTGACTAAACAAAAAGAAAACCGTTTTAGTACAATATATTCCCCTTGCATTGGGTTAGGTCCATAACACAAATAAAGTGAAGAATAATAGATTTAAAAATTACAGTATGATAAATATTCCATATAAAGTACTGTATTCAATGGAGTTGTCACTTGCTGCTTTTCGTCAAGGAACACTTATCTCGGACGTGTTTGCACTGGTAACTCTTAACTCTCACCCTATCCAGGAGCCTCTCCGAGAGCCATCACCTTACCGTGGTGGAGAGGTTTGTGTGTTCCTATGAACCTGAGAGCTGTGTTGTCTGGGCCTTAGTGCTCCTGGTAGGGTTTCCCATGGCAAAGTGGTCTCGGGGGAGGAGCCAGACTAAGAATGGTTCAAAGATAAACCAATGCACAATAGAGGAAGAGGAGGAGTTACCCTGCTCGGAGGAAGCCCGGGGCCCCCGTCTGGAGCCAGGCCCAGAGGGAGGGCTCGCAGGCGAGCGCCTGGTGGCCGGGTTTGCCATGGAGCCCAGTCGGGCATTGCCCGAAAAAGCAACGTGGCACCCCCCTCTCCATCCTATGGGCCCACCACTCATGGGAGGAACCGCTTTGGTCGGGTGCGCTGCTAAATGGGTGGCAGTGAAGGCCAGGGGCCTCGAGGGACCAGACCCGGGCGGCCGGGGCTGGCTCTGGGGACGTGGAACGTCACATCTCTGTGGGGGAAGGAGCCGGAACTTGTAGGGGAGGTGGAGCGCTATCGGTTAGATTTGGTGGGGCTTACATCCACGCACAGTCTCGGTTCTGGAACCGTACTCCTGGATAGGGGATGGACTCTATTCTTCTCTGGAGTTCCCCAGGGTGTGAGGCGCCGGGCGGGGGTTGGTATACTCACAAGCCCCCGGCTGAGTGCCGCTATGTTGGAGTTTACCCCGGTGGATGAGAGGGTCGCCTCCCTACGCCTACGTGT
>JACXGI010008808.1:0-32377 GCA_016801175.1 Esox masquinongy
GGCCAAGTTGACCATCCAGTGGTTACAGCAGAAAAAGGTGAAGGTTCTGGAATGGCCATCACAGTCACCTGACCTTATTATCATTAAGCCACTTTGGGGAGATCTCAAACGTGCGGTTCATACAAGACGACCAAAGATTTTGCATGACCTGGAGGCATTTTACCAAGACGGATGGGCAGCTTTACCACCTGCAACAATTCGGCGCCTCATAGACAACTATTACAAAAGACTGCACGCTGTCATTAACGCTAAAGGGGGCAATATACAGTATTAAGAACTAAGGGTATGCAGACTTTTGGACAGGGATCAGTTCATTTTTTTTTGTTACCATGTTTTGTTTTATCATTGTGCCATTCTGTTATAACCAACAGTTGAATATGAATCCCATAAAAAATAAAAGACATGTTTTGCCTGCTCACTCATGTTTTCTTTAGAAATGGTACATATATCGGTAGTTCTTAAAAACATGTATTTCGGTTAACTGAATACTATTGAAATAATAACATTATTCGGATAGTAAAATCGTGTCCAATGCACATCCCTAATAGGTACATATGTTCGGAACCTGGACCGGACATACAAGCATTTGTTTGATTGACCACAAGGGGGCGTTGTTGAACCAGACAACTTCGGCAAACTCCTGCCACTCCGTTTGACATAGAGACTGAAAAAATATTGGATATCTCCATGTCCTCACAAAGAACATATTTGCCACTGGAACCCATTAGCTCCGCCATTTTCAATATGTGAAAAATGCTTCAAAAGCTACTCATATAGAACCAAATGACGAATCTTTACATGACAAGATATCTGTCAACTATGGACCAAGGTCATTTACCAATCCATACCCCAGAAAAGTACAATCATGGCTGCTATTGACCAATCAATCTTCAAGCGTGTGTGGCATTACACATATATGAATATATGTGTAATACCAGACAGATGATCATATGATAAAATAATCTGACGCACATGCCCATAACACTACGACAATGTAATGTATGCAATTAAATTCATTTTGACCACAAGATGGCACCATAATGGCTAGATTGCGTTCTCTATATCTGTATCAGTCGGAATGATTTACATTTGGCACACATACTCAGGGTTATAAATCTAACTAATGTATGAACTATATCTCAATTTGGCCACATGGGGGCACGATTGGAGAAGAAATATCAGTCATGCTTCATTTGGAGAATGAATAAATGGTGCTCTCTCAGCTCAAAAGTAGTGCAATAAGGCCAATAGTGGATCAATGCTGAAACACCCTCAATGCTGCTTGCAGCTTTTATTATTATTATTATTCTGGCAAAAAGGGTGTTTTTGCAAATTCCCGTGAGATAAAATGGCGTAAATGTGCCCAAATGTTTATGGTAGTAAAGGGCCAAGGGCCGCAACTTCTGGTGTAGTGGCATGCATGTCGGCCTCATGGTGGCGCTGTCACATGCCTCCAAAGTCGCACTATTTGTAAGCTCACCACGCTCACCCCTTGTGACCTAGAGTCTTGAAAATTGGTACATAAGTGTACATCCTCATGATGAAAATTTCTGCCATTGTGACAGAAAGTCCGCCATGATGGATATTCCGCAATTTGGGATTTTTAAAAAAAACACTAAAACATTAACTCCTCCGGCAACAAATGTCTAATCTTCTTAGCAAGTTCACCATACTCACCCGTTTCAGTTACAGCCTTGAAAAGAGGTAGATACATCCACCTCCTCACATGGAACATATTTGCCATTGGGACTCATTAACTTTGCTCTAATGGTTTGGCCGTCATATTGAATTTGTGAAAAACACTTGAAAAGCATCTCCTCTGGCACCTAAGGACTGATCTTCATGTACCTTCATATTTAGTAAGATGATACGACAATAATGAATGCAAAGCTTTTTTTAATCAACCACACGGTGGCGCTATTGAGGTTTCCTACATTTGCAAGCTCACCACGCTCACCCCGTTTAAAATAAAACCTTGAAAAGAGGTGTATAAGTCCATCTCCTCCCAAGGAACATATTTGCAATTGGGACCCATTAAGTCGGGCGTAAAGTCTTTTCGGCAATTCTGCATTTGTGAAAAATGCTTCGAACACTACTTTTACAGCATCAAATGACCAATGTTAAGTGTGATTACATTTGATACACATGATCAGGGTTGCGAGTTTAGTTCATATAAAAGATGTTTCCATTTGGCCACATGGGGATACTAGTAAAAATGAAAAACCATACATGTAATATTGTTTACAGCTATGGACATGAGTTGGATGTGTCCCCTATTGGAAAAAATTGCAATCTGGCTACTAATAGCTTAATGCCGAAACCTGCTAAATGCTGCTTGCAGATTTAATTGCATTCTGTTTTTATTTGTATTTCACGCAGCATGCCAACTTTTTGGGAAACAAGATTGTATATCTTAACAGTATTATTCTAGCTGGATGTTGATATACACTGATGAGCCAAAATATTGTGACCACTCACAGGTGAAGTTGATCATCTCCTAACAAGGGCACGTGTCAAGGTCTGTGTAGATCAGATGGTAAGCGAATAATCAGTAGTCAACGGGTTGGATGCAGGAGAAATGGGCAGGAGTATTGACCTGAGCGGCTTTGACAAGGGCCAAATTGTTATGGCCAGACGACTGGGTCAGAGCATCTCTGAAACAACAAGGCTTCTGGGGTGCTCCTGGTCATCAGTAGTGAGTACCTACCAACAGTGGTCTGAGAGGGAACAAACCAGCAACAGGGTGTTATGCGCCCAACGCTCATTGATGAGCAATGTTAAACAAAGGCAATTCCGTCTGGTCCGAACAGACAGAAGGTCTACTGTGGCACAAGTTATAGAAACTTTTTATGATGGTTATGGGACAAATGCGTCACAATACACAGTGCATTGCACCCTGCTGCATATGAGGACGCGTAGCTGCAGACCGATCAGAGTGCCCAGGATGACACTGGTCCATTGTCAAAAGCACCAACAATGGGCACATGATCATTGCAACTGGACGTTGAAGCAGTGGAAGAAGGTCATCTGGTCTGATGAGTGCCGTTTACTTTTACATCATGTCAACGGCCATGTACGTGCACTCTTTACCGGGGAAATGATGGCACCAGGATGCACTGTGCAAAGACGACAAGGGAGGGAGTGTGATGCCCTGGGCAATGTTCTGCTGGGAAACCCTGGGTCCGGGCATTCATGTGGACATCACTGACACGTGCCACCAACCTAAACATTGTTGCAGACCAGGTACATGCCTTCATGGCAATGGTATATGCACCCGGGCAAAGGATAATGCACCCTGCCATACTGCACATATTGTTCAAGAATAGTTTGAAGAACATGAGGAGTTCAAGGTGTTGCCTTAGTCTCCAAATTATCCAGATCTTAATCCAATTGAACATCTGTGGGAGGTGCTGGACCAACAAGTCCGATCCACAACGACTCCACCTCACAACTTACAGGACTTGAAGGATCTGCTGCTAATGTCTTGGTGCCAGATACCACAGGATACTATCAAGGTTCTTGTAGAGTCCATGCCTCGACATCACACAGAGGAGAGTCCATGCCTTGGCATCGCACAGAGGATCAACAGCATATTAGGCAAGCGGTCATAATGTTTTGGCTTTTTATATTGTTGTAATAAAGGGCTCAACAGTAAAAATGACCTTGGTGTCTTGATTTCCCATAACTCTGTCATAACCATGTCATAATGTGTCATGTCAGCTGACATAACATGTCATATCCTGTCATAACTTGGTCATGACACTGCAATGAAACATTTTGAAATATTATGACATAAATTGCATTTTTTATGACTGGTTATGACACCTACGCAAGTCTATCAAAACATAAACCATTCTGTAACACCAATCTTCTTATGTATTTTTATTTTTATACATTTTTATAATACAGTATTTTTATAATACATTTCATCATAAATGCTATATACAGTGCATATAAAAAGTCTACACACCCCTGTTAAAATGCCAGGTTTTTGTGACGTAAAAGAATGAGACAAAGATAAATCATGTCAGAACTTTTTCCACTTTTAATGTGACATATAAGGTGAAAAATTCAATTGATAAACAAACTGAAATCTTCGAGGGGGAAAAATTAAAAATAAAAACCTTACAATAACCTGGTTGCATAAGTGTGCACACCCTCTTACTGGGGATGTGGCTGTGTTCAGAATTAACCAATCACATTCAAACTCATGTTAAATAGAAGTCATTACACACCTGCCATCATTTTAAGTTACTCTGATTAATCACAAATAGAGTTCAGTTGTTCTAGTAGGATTTTTCTGACATTTTCTTAGTTGCATCTCAGTGCAAAAGCCATGGTCTGCAGAGAGCTTCCAAAGCATCAGAGGGATCTCATTGTTGAAAGATATCAATCAGGAGAAGGGTACAAAAGAATTTCCAAAGCATTAGATATACCATGGAACACAATGAAGACACTCATCATCAAGTGGAGAAAATATGGCACAACAGAGACATTACCAAGAACAGGACATCCCTCCAAAATTGATGAAAAGACAAGAAGAAAACTGGTCAGGGAGGCTTCCAAGAGGGCTACAGCAACATTAAAGGAACTGCAGGAATTTCTGGCAAGTACTGGTTGTGTGCTACATGTGACAACAATCTCGCTGTATTCTTCATATGAATGGGCTATGGGGTAGGGTGGCAAGACGGAAGCTTTTTCTTACAAAGAAAAACATCCAAGCCCGGCTGAAGTTTGCAAAAACAAACATCAAGTCTCCCAAAAGCATGTGGGAAAATGTGTTATGGTCTGATGAAACCAAGGTAGAACTTTTTGGCCATAATTCCAAAAGGTATGTTTGGTGCAAAAACAACACTGCACATCACCCAAAGAACATCATACCCACAGTGAAGCATGGTGGTGGCAGCATCATGCTTTGAGGCTGTTTTTCATCAGCTGGAACCGGGGCCTTAATCAGGGTGGTAGGAATTATGAACTGTTCCAAATACCAGGCAATTTTGGCACAAAACCTTCAGGCGTCCGTTAGACAGCTGAAGATGAAGAGGTAGTTCACCTTTCAGCACGACAACGACCCAAAGCACACATCCAAATCCACAAAAGCATGGCTTCACCAGAAGAAGATTAACGTTTTGGAATGGCCCAGCCAGAGCCCAGACCTGAATCCAGTTGAACATCTGTGGAGTGATCTGAAGAGGGCTGTGCACACGAGATGTCCTCACAATCTGACAGATTTTGTGTGTTTTTGCGAAGAAGAGTGTGCAAATATTGCCACGTCAAGATGTGGCATGCTAATAGACTCCTACCCAAAAAGACTGAGTGCTGTAATAAAATCAAAAAGTGCTTCAACAAAGTAATAGTTTAAGGGTGTGCACACTTATGCAACCAGGTTATTGTGAGTTTTTTATTTTTTATTTTTCCCCCTCAAAGATTTCAGTTCGTTTTTCAATTTAATTGTTCACGTTATAGGTCACATTAAAGGTGGAAAAAGTTCTGACATGATTTTTACATCACAAGAACCTGGCATTTTAACAGGAGTGTGTAGACTTTTTATATCCGCTGTATCAGTATTATTATGCATGAAGTGATGTGAGATATTTACCTTCCCCAATGCAACGTTTCTCATGACTAGGATGCCAGCAGTAGATTTCAGGAGCAGGACATGACATCCTCTTCGTGACTAATAACCAACCTAAGGGCATGTACAGCTAGGTGATAGGCCTATCTGGTTCCAATGATTATGGTCATAATGCATCTTTTGTATTGTCATAAACTATATTTTGTCAGTTCAAGTAAAGTGACACAGGATGGTATTGCTATTATGACATTTTTATAAACTGTAGTTTGTCACCTTCCCCAATGCTTTGTACCTCATGAATAGGACGCCAGCACTAGTAGATTTTAGGAGCAGGACATGACATCCACTTTGTGACTAACAACCAACATAAGGCCACGTAAAGCTAGGTGATAGGCCTATCTAGTTTGTATGATTATGGTAATAATGCTTCTCATGTGACAAATAGCTATCATGAACCCTACACAGCCAAAATTCAGACAGATCTGTTTGCAGAATCTGGTCTGTACCCATCAATAACCGGGATCAATCAGCAAAACAGTGATCAACTTTCACGGTTCTAGATTTCCAGATATGAAAGTTGATGTAGTTTAAAAAGAGTTTAAAAAAAATATTACTATTGTATATAATAACTAAAATAATTCCTATTTTTATATAATTATATACTTTTTATATAATGTAGGCTACCTATTTTGTGAAACAGAGAGCATGGCCTACTGGGTAAGGAAAACTGGGTGATTTCAAAACATTTAGTTCAAGTGGGTACAGTGACCATTTACAGAGACCACGCTTCTGATCTAAGTGTTAATGCACAAGTTAATTTAGATTATAAAATGGTTCTTGGTAGAACCCTTTTATGTAGTGTCCTAGTTAGAACCATATACAGTGTTGAAGTATATGAATGTATGCTTGTTTATGTTTAGATAACAAAAGACCATCTGTCTATCCGTACACAGTCACATTCATTTAAAGCGCGACAGTAAATAGCCAATGGGCTTATGTGTATTCTGTTTGGGATGTCTATAAAGGTGAGGACAACCGGAAGTTTCCTTGAGATTGAGTGAGATGAGTTTGAGTTTGTAAGACCGAGTATCGAGTCTGTAACATCATAAACAATAGACTATCAAATACTGCAATAAATAATTGAATTACTCTCTCCCTTGACGACCGGCTACGCGATCATTATTTCAACCACTATACGAAACGGCTGATTTCTAACAACAGGTATTTTTTTTGAAGACGCCTATATTGAACCCTCTTGCAAAGAGTTATTTAAACAAGATTCCATTTAGAGGACAATTCGAGGAACCCTATATGGTTTTACTAACTTTCTTTTTAGTAAGAATGCACTAGGCCTAGCACAGTGTTTCCCAATCTGCCACTTTTTTGTTTCTGATTATCAGTGTTTTACATTAGTCAAGTGTGTAAGTAGGGTACAATTTTAATCAGGTTTGTGAATACTAGGGCAAAAATAAAAACGTGTACCCCTTTATAGAACCAGAAAACTCTAACAACCATTTGTGGGAAGAAAAGCAGTTAGGTTATTTTCAAAGCTGTTTTATTGACCAGTCCTAAACAAAGTAAACAGTTTCCAGGTATTTTGGGGTTAACTCAATTTCATTTTAACCTGCAATTGAAGGACGGGTTTATTGACCAATCACAAGCTCTGAGTTTGTGTAGACCTGTAGCCTATGTCAATTTGTATTGACCATTGCAATGGCTCGTCCAGTGAATTCATTTTTTTTTTCAGTACGCCATGTTGCTTCTGGCTGGCAGTAAGTAATTGAAGGTAAGCAAATAAGCTTATGGTATTTTTCCCCAAGATGATTATCTAGCTTACCTGTAGCTAGCAGTATTGCCCTTGTAGGATATTCTCGATATTCATACAAGTCAACATATAGCCAGCTAATAACATAACATATCAAATGTACAGTGCTGGCTAACTTAGCTATTTGTATGCTAACATTTCTACAGTACCGTAGGTAGTTAGCAAGCTAGCAGATTCGAAAAATAAGTTACCGAACAGTTTATATAGATAACAGTAGCTATCCAGGCCGAGCGGCAAAGGGAGGCTTAGTTTGTTAGTTTGATGTCCATATATAAACGTATCGATGAAGTTGTAATGATGGTTAACGCGAAATCTGTCAGCACAATTTAAGGAGCACGCCTTCGAAGTGTGTTAGTTTGTTTTCGTAGGTGGGGTACGGGTAGCGGACATAGGTAGCTGACTTTGGTTTCCAATAAACACAGAAAAAATGGAATTGCATGGAAATATCGAACTTATTCAATATTTAAAGCTATAGGCTGTATGTTAGCAGCAAACAGTAGCCTGTTTATTACCATGTGTAGCTAATTATGTTAACTAGGGTGTATACATTGCAGCAAACATTTATTTTGTTAGCACATGCCAGGAAATTGCATGGAGTTAATACATAGACCATGCAAATGTAAGGATGGCTGCAAACAAACTGTATTTAATTAACTAATAACTTTTCTTTTGACAGTGTGGAAATACCTGCACCAGAGGCCGCAGAAGTATTGAATGCTATCCATAGCATTGTCCATCGACAGTTTACCGGCTCAGGAAACAGCTGTGTCATTGTGTAATTTACATTAATTATTTGATGTATTATAAATAAAATTGCAATGTTTAACATTCCAGCCTCCCTATAGCATCTCCAGTTAATGGTAAGAAGTTTAGCAAGAAGTCAGACACTGTAAAGATTGATTCTCTCAAAACTCCTGTTTAGGTTTTCATTGTTTTATATGTATATGTGTGTGTGTGTGTGCGTGCGTGCGTGCGTGCGTGCGTGCGTGTGTGTATACACTACCGTTAAATGAAAGTTTGGAGTCACTTATAAATGTGCTTGTTTTTTATGAAAACATACGTGAAATTAATTGTATTAGGAAATATAGCAAAATGAATTTGAAATAGTCATAGACAAGGTTAGAAATAATGCATTTTTAAATAATAATAATTGTCCTTCAAACTTTGCTTTCATCAAAGAATCGTCCATTTGCAGCTTTTTCAGCCTTGCTGATTTTGGCATTCAAATTGTCAAATTGTTGAGGTAATCTGAAGAGATTTCACACCATGCTTCCTGAAGCACCTCCTACAGGTTGGATTGGCTTGATGGGCACTTGTGTACCATCAGGTTATTCTGCTCCCACAACAGTGCAACAGGGTTGAGATCTGGTGACTGTGCTGGCCAGTCCGTTATAGACAGAAAACCAGCTGACTGCTTCTTCCCTAAACAGTTCTTGCATAGTTTGGCACTGTGCTTTTGGTCATTGTCCTGTTCTAGGAGGAAATTGTCTCCAATCAAGTGCCATCCACAGGGTATGGCATGGCATTGCAAAATGGAGTGATGGCCTTCTTTCTTCAAGATCCCTTTTACCCTATATAAATCTCCCACATTACCACCACCAAAGCGTTCCCCAGACCATCACATTGCCTCTACCATGCTTGACAGATGGTGTCAAGGACTCCTCCAGCATCTTTTCATTTGGTCTGTGTCTCATGAATGTTCATTGTGATCCGAACACCTCAAACGTAGATTTTTCTGTCCATAACACTTTTTGTCTAGTGTCTGTGTTCCTTTGCCCATCTTAATTGTTTCTTTTTATTGGCCGTTCTGAGATATGGCTTTTTTTTTGCAACACTGCCTAGAAGGCCAGCATCCCGGAGTCACCTCTTTACTGTTGACGTTGAGACCTGTGTTTTGCAAGTACTTTGCTATGAAATGAAGCTGCCAGTTGAGGACCTGTGAGGCGTCTGTTTTTATAACTTGACATTAATGTATTTTTCGTCTTGCTCAGTTGTCCCACTCCTCTTTCGCTGTTCTGTGAAGGGAGTAGTACACAGCATTGTAAGAGATAATCAGTTTCTTGGCAATTTCCCTCATGGAATAGCCTTCATTTCTCAGAACAAGAATAGGCTGACGAGTTTCAGAAGAAAGTTCTTTGTTTCGGGCCATTTATTTCGAAAACAAGGACATTTCTAAGTGACCCCTAACTTTTGAATGGTTGTGTTCACACATTACCTTAACTTTAGACAAAAGGAGACCATGCTAGTCATGCAATTGATGTTAGTGTACATTTTATATACTATAGAAAGTCATGTGCCATGACCCTCCTGTCATTTTATTTTGAATAAATAACTAAACATTGTCAGTTTACTTGAACTGAGAAAATACAGTTTATAATAATGTTATAATAGCATATGACCATAATCATTGGAACTAGATATGCCTATCACCTAGCTGTACATGCCGTTATTTTGGTTATTAGTCACAAAGATGATGTCATGTTCTGCGCCTAGTCCTAGTCATGAGAAATGTTGCATTGGGGAAAGTAAATATCTGACATCATTTCATGCGTAATTATATTGATTAATGAAATGGAATATAAAAATAATGTTTATAAGAAGCCTGGTGTTACAGAATGGTTTGTTTTGACAGACTTGCGTAGGTGTCATAACCAGTCATAAAAAAACGCAGTATGTCATAATATTTCAAAATATATGTGTAATTACATTGTTGTGACCATGTTATGACAGGATATCACATGTTATGTCAGCTGACATGACACATTATGACATAGTTATGACAGAGTTATGACCATGTTACGACACTACACTTCAAGTAAAGTGTTACCAAAAATAAATGGTACATACAATTTTATTTAAATTTTTGGTATTCAAAGACTATAATAAGTGAATGTACCTACATGTCTATTGAATGTTTTCATTGAAAATGTTCTCTTTTCATTCCTTTTATTTTGATGTATTTCCTCCTGTGTATTTCTAACTTATACCGCTATGCTTCCTATTTCTGTGGTTTTTAGATATCTGGACATTGTTTACTTGACTGGGAGAAAGCAGGAAAGACAGAGGAGAGTGTGCTTACATAGCAATGGAACGTATTCAAACCCATGCTGCTGCAGTATATGTACATCACGGACAACTGATTAAATAGCTGGACCACCATAGGCCACACACTTCCTTTTTTGAAAAACTATAAAACATAACAACGGCTCAAAACAATAAAAAAAAAATATGAATAGATTAAAATATAACATGGACCTACAGATAGAGCTCTTTGGCTGGAAGATTTCTTTGTAGTCCTCAGGGTTGCGGATCTCAGCAGAAGACTCCTTCTCGTCTTTCTCGTCCTCACTACTGGGACTCCTCCTCTCCCCCTCAGGACTGCGTCGTTCCGACACTGAGCTCTGCTTTACCCTGAAACAAAACAAAAAAAAAACTCACGGATTTAGACCACGTCATCTAAAATGCAAGAACAGTGGGTTAAATTTACAGGACCACCCATGAGTAAAATGTCCCGCATAACTCTTAACACTGCAGCTAATCTATCTGTGCACGTACAACCGTACGGGCAATTGCACATAATTAGGGGTCCTCTGGTAGGAGGAACCCTATTGTTATTGTTAGTATTCTTATTCTTATTTTCCTTGAAACTGCTGAATGACTCAAGTCGTCCTTGGTGAAAAATGATATAAATTGGACCACTGAAAATATAGACCACGTATACCTACCACAAAGAGACATGACCAGATTCCTCCACAGGGGGTGCCATAGGCCATGCCCTAATAATATTTTCCCACAATTATGCCATTTCCACCCTGGTTGACCTAGAATGCTGTGAGGAACAGAAGGGTTAAAATTAAGAGACCACTGCAAATTGAACGTTTCTGTTCCTCACTCAAAACCTTCCTTTTCGACTTTTTTGGAAAGGAAAGAAAAAGGTGCAGTGGTCTCTTAATTTTTTCCCGGAGCTGTAGTTTGATGACAACCCAGTAGAAGAACTGATGCTCTGGCTGGATGGTGATGCTGCGGAGGAGAATGTGTATGCTTATAGGGCCGATTCGCATACACTGTACACCAAGATGGTGGCGCGGCTCAATGTCTACCCAGTTATTGAAAATTAGCAGTAATTTACTTAATAGTTCTTTGCTTATTCACTCAGTACCGCCTGGCAAACACTATATAGCCGACAAAAACACCTGGACATCGGTGCACAATGCACAGGAAGAGTTTTTGACAACTTTCACCTCCCACCGGAGATTGTGAGGACGCCCCGGGAGACGCTATTCGCGTTGTTGACTTGTGGTGCCGAGAGGCGGTGTCGAAATTGTAAACAAAGGCGTGGGAACTGTGGAGGTATCCGGGCTAGGCTAATGCTAGCCCTCCACCGGCTTTCACTACCTAGCATTTTCCTCGCTAGCGTACTGTCACTGGCGAATAAGATGGACGAAATACGACTGAGAATCATCTAAAAAAAATGTGATTATGGATTGCAGCGTCATGATTTTCACGGAAACGTGACTTAACAACAACATACCTGACAACGCAATTGAGGTGGATGGCTGAGGTGGATGGCCGAGATGTCTTCAGAATGGATCGGATTGAAATTGATTTTGGTAAGACTAGAGGTGGTGGAATGTACATTTATGTAAACAAAACATGGCGTACAAACACTAACTTTACCGGGAGTCACTGCTCAACCAATCTGGAATACCTGATGATTAGATGCAGGCCTTTTTACTTGCCTTGGGAGTTTACATCTATTGTTGTTATGGCAGTCTACATACCCCTGGATGCTAATGCTAAGCTACCAATGAAAGAACTGCAGGCTGCCATTAGCAAACAGCAGACAGAACACCCAGATGATGTTTTGGTGATTGTAGGGGATTTTAACCATTCAAATAAGAAAACCGTTTTGCCCAAATTCCACCAAAATGTCTCCTGCCCCACCAGAGACAATACACTACACCATGTGTACATAAACATTCCAGAGGCTTTATGGAGGAAATTTACTGAGCTGATGTACTGATTAATTATACCATTGAGTGAAAAATCACTAGCTACCTACTGTGTTGATAGTAAAGTACTGAGTCCATGTATTTAGACAGTAGTTAGATGCAATACATCTAAATCTGTTAATACAGAGCTAAACGAATCAAAGCAAGACTAGGCTGATTGAGACCATAGTCATGTGTTGTTCAAAAGTCAGTTATTTTGTGAGAAGTTGTCCCACCTTCTTGCCCTTACAAAGGGAGATGTTTCTGAACTGTTCAGCAGACAGACTATCACTGATCTTGAGTTAGTGTCTTTCTGTCTCTATTTGCAAATATTAATAAACTGTATTTGTGTTAAAGAGCATTTTGATCTCTGTCTTACCTGCCTTAAATAGTTCTGACTTTAGATTTCCATGACAATTTGGGGGCTTGTCGTCCTGGATCCTTATCCTGATTGTCTCGTGCTCTCCTCCTAAACAGGTTAACCGTGCACAGAGATAGAGATAGAGTCTCTGGAGCCTAAGTCCTCCCCTAAACGAGGGCTAGCTATGTTGGGGTGAGCGTAGGGTGCCTGGAACAGGAGATATTCGGGATTCATCAGTACAGGAACCCAAAGTCAAATTTTGAACTCAGGAGGTAAGGACACAATGCAGATAAATAGGGTTAAAACTGTAAACAGTACAGTGGTTAGAGTCCACTGTATAAATCGTAGGTGTAAGAATATTCTCACATAAAGGCCTGACGAGTTTATTAATGATTGCGAGGCATGTTTTACCGGGGTGGTTTAGAGTCCCCCTGGAGGGTGATTAGAGTCCCCCTGGAGGGTGGTTAGAGTTCCACTGTCTGATGTTTTTCGCCACATATAGATTTGTGGATGGGGAAATTTGGGTAAGTGTGGGAGAAACATGTCTTTTGTCCCACAATAACGTGACAGACCAGCTAAAATAACGATAGATAAATAAGGGGAATGGGACATGTGAACAATCGAACCTTTGTGAATCATTGGGTTTCCCTGATATTGGTAGCTTTGACTAGAGACAACCACACGGATTGCAGGTAAGATTGGAAGAATGTGTGAGGTAAGATAAAGAGGGTTTTGGTATATGGGAAGTAGAGTCTGTTAACGGATTCAGACAGGGTAGTGTAAAAGCTTTATGGAGGATTGTGTTGGGTTTACTGATCTCTGTGTTGTAGTTATTTCTGCTCAGGTTGGACCTGGACTGTCCCTCTGACCGACCCCCACCCCCTACCAGCCGTCCTGCCAGCCCTCGGCCTTGGTGGAACTTCGCCGATTGCTGGGAGTCCTTGGAGTTTTGCATCGTCCCACCCCGCCCGGCGACACTGCATCGGTGGAGAACATTTCCCTACAATTGATGTAGCCAACCTCGCTGGTGACCAAGATAACCCTCGACTTGTTTTCCTGTATGGCCCGGACATTGTTGTTGTGGACGTGGTGATACACTAGGCCATCTGGGGGCCGTTTAGCTCCACTTTGGACTTGTTGGGAGAATCTACGCGGGTCATGAAAAGGAAATAAGGGGGGAGAAGAATACACCAGATTGACCAAAGAAGACTACAGACCCGGGGTTGAGGAAGAGGCTATGCTAACCGCCACGTTTATGATGGCTACCACTGCTGTGGTTCAACTGGACATTGGGTTTGGGAAGATACCCATGGAAAATGAGACAACCGCTGTTTTAGATATGGTGCTACAGATCACTGGCCTTGCATTTGCTCTGAGACAGAGAAAAGAGACAGTTCCCACAAAAATAAAGACAGTTCTGGCTACCACAATGAAAATAACCGTGGACGACCCAAGGGGAACACGAAGGAATGCTAACCGCCAGAGGGAGCAGTGCTGAAGGTCGAAGGAGACGGACCAGAGAACATCAACCAGTGAGATCATTCCTTAACACAACCTTGTATTTCACTGACATATTTAGAGGATACAGGACTTATAGCTTTTCATAGGATTTAGTAAAATAGGCAATTGGTTTGAGAATGTTTAGATTGATGGTTTTGAGAAAGTGTGGTTTGAAGATGGTAAAAGTGATTTTTTGACAGGTAAATTTATATAAGGGATAGATTCTGTGTTTAAAGCATTGTTAGAGAAAGGCATAATTGTCCAACCGGCCCATGCCGCACTCCTATTTTCCCAGTTAAAAAAGCCAAGGTTAAAGGTTAACCCATGGCGTGGCGATTCGTACATGATCTAAAAAAAGGTTGATGAGGCTGTCTTCGCGCGCGTGCACTTATACTATTTTGACCCAGGTACCGGGCAATAGTCAGTATTTTTTTTTTAGTAGTTCATTTGGCCTATGTTTATTTTTTGTATTCCTGTGCACAAGGATTCTTAATGTTGATTTGGTTTTGTCTTCTCTGGGCTAATGTATATTTGGACACATTTACTGAGGTCATTGTTTGCTTTGGAAATGTTTATTTCCATACATGTATCACACCTACACATTTGTAATACCAATTTGGACGTTAATTAGAAGCCTTGAGGTGATAACTTGTTTTAATGGGCATTCAGGGAAATTGCCCGTTTTGTTTTGTCATTTGATGTACACCAGAGCTGAACGCATTTACTGTGTCGATATTGTCTGTTTATTTAGTTGAGCCCCAGCGTTCAAGGGGGGTGGACTCCACTGAATTTAAATTTGCTATAATGTCTTGAATTGTTAGCTGGCACACATGAAAATAGCTGCATGATGAATTGGAAATGTGTACAATGATTTTCTAAAAAAAATAATATAATCTACTGGTTTTCTTACAAAGGTTGACATATTGTTTTCTCTCTCCTGTCAAGGATAAGTGGTGGAATGGTGGACTCGCATGGCAATGGTGTTTAAGTTTAAGAAATAATGTTATGTCCTATGAGGACTGAATTTGAATCTAATAGAGTCCTAGCCTATAAAATAGAGAAAAACAACCAATGGCAAGTTATTCCCCACAATTGAATTAGAAACAACTTGTTTTAGATGCTTAGGATAATGGTTGACTATGCAAGAATTGTTGAATTTGCCAAAACATACTAACATCCTCACATTCCCCAATGTTAACCCCTATTCTATTTTCAGTAGCAGACTGGGAGGCACAACGGTTAGTCAAAGGTGGCTGCATGAACGGCTATAACAGATAAGGACTGTTATACACCGTTGGCCACTCCAGTCCAGCTGAGTAATGACAAATTCCATTTTGTTCATTTATGGGGATAGCAGTATTTTTAACATCCATCGTCGTCCTATGGGAGTGAACATATCTACATTGTTTAGGCTAACACACAATGATCAGATAGGAGCTTTACTGGATCAGGTCTATATAACATCCATAATCAACTGGGGGAGGTTTATTTCTGGTTTATTTCAGTTTTATGGACAACATGGCTGCATATCTTCACTGGATGGGAATAGAAGAAAGAGTTCCTCGCAGGAAAATTAGAGACAGATTAAACCCAATGGAATTTTAATAACAATAGTGAGTTTCCCCAGTGGTATAGATAACACAAAAGAGTCTGTCAGAGAGAGATAGGATTCGCCAGTTTTCAGAAGTGATTTATTGCTTTGACCTTTGACCTTCTAGCAGCTGCATATGTGTGAGAATATGAAAATGATTTTTTGATTTATGACCGGATGGTAGCATTTGTTTTTCCGGGGGGTACATGTCCAGTTAGAGTGGTAGGGGTAGAGCAGGTGATTCTGTGGGATGAGAAGGGTTAGGTCAAAAGGATTATGAGTAAAAGATTGTATGAACGGTCTGGGGGGTGGTAATATTTGTACAGTTGTTTTTCATGGGCTTGCTTCTCTGGGAGGAGAGGGTGTAGGGTTTCTTGAGATGCAAGAGGGGTTGAGCAGGTTTTTCTGGGGCTTCATTCTCTGGGAGGAGAGGGTGTAGGGTTTCTTGAGATGCAAGGGTGGGGGGTTGAGCAGCAGTTACCTTTGGTTCATTCTCTGAGAGTTACCAATAAATAAGAGCTAGACTTCTCCTGGTTTGTAGTTGAAATCGTTTTTTACTCTGTATAAGACTCAAGATGGCGTCTGTGCTTAGTGATACACCCGTGACAACCCAGACTTACGAATTAGGCCGCAGAACGGAGGAAAGGAAAAAAAGATACGTTCCAGAAATATACAATGCTCCAAAGAAGCATTTTTTTAATGTGTATAGAACTCAAACACCTCCATTTAAGCAGCTGATGGATCAGCATGACATGGTGGATGGAAAAACGGTCGGCTTTGCGTTTGATTATCCGGCTTCTAAAGTGAAGTTGTACATTTTAGCCATGGGAGCTGAATATACAAACGACACCTGAGGCGTGAACCTCAACAGCGGGTCCATACATTGTATGTCACAAATACATAAATCTCAACGGGGGTGTGAGAGTATCCTGTGTCATGTGTAGTGATCAGTGGAAGTTCCTGAGATCGCAAATAAATAAATCCCAAGGGGCGTTGTCTTCCTATGGTGTCCATGACAGCTGCTGTTTAGGGATGGGTCTGGATATAGCTCCTCCCTGGAGGAGTGTTACAACCTCTTTGGTCAGTAATACTTGTTACTTGGAAGAGGTTTTGTATTTGAACGGATCTAAAATATGTCAGCTAGAACAAACAATGCATTCTGCCCGAAATTACCAGGGTATACAGATTCAGACGTTGAAAGGCTCATTCATAGACTACCAGAGAATTTAGAGCGCAAGATCAAAACTAGTGATAATAACTTAAAATATATTTACGATCCAGTCAATTCACTGTTACAGATCTATTCTACAAAGAAAGAACCCATAAACACAGATTCTGAAGGCGGTAGCACTTTAGAACAAGGTGCATTTAAACCCTTGATCGGTTTATACGAGTGGTAAATGTGTTTAGCATACTCAATAGAGGTCCAGACTTTGCTACGGAGTTTGAAGTAAACGGAAAAGTGTTGAGAGCTGTAAGAGTGGCATCTGAAAGTCAGGATACTAAAGTTAGGATCTCAATATATGGTTGTACGGTTTACAAAACTACTAATGCCACGGTTATAGTTGACTGTCCCATTTATGGTAACGTAGGCAAACGAAGTGAATTATTTTATAGAGATATTTAGCTTCCTCGTGGACGACTGGATCGTTATTTCTCGCATGCTTTACAATATTCACAACTTTTTTAGGCAAAGAGAGAATTTAAAACGCTGGGGCCATTTGAATAACAGATTCGTTCATTTAAAACGTTGGGATATTTAAAATGAAAAGCTTGACACCTGCGCACATCTCTCTCAAAACTGACCGGACATCTCTTGACCCTAATGACCCAATGTCAAAAAGCAATAAAATAGGTTGGTAAACCGGTCCCCAAAAACAGTTAGAGTTTCATTATTCTCTCTTTACCGTTCAGTAATTCGTTGAAGAACTCAAGAAAACGTCTATCAAAGAAAAAACTCTCGCCAATTCAAAAAGGATTTTGCTCTCTCAACACAACAAAGGTAAGATATGATGCTAATGTAACATTATATTTAACTAAGATGATGATGAAAGCCCCTTAAAAGAGTTTCTAAACTCTTAGGATTTTCGACATGTCGTTTGATCAGTTTCAATCGGAAGTCACTGACCTAACGGAATCAAGGCCTGAAGAAGAGGTCGAAGCTCCGGGCGGTTCCTCTCCATCAGGATATGTTATAGGTGAGATTTAATTCATTTATTGATTTAATTTCAATAAAATTAATTGTTTTTAAAACTGTAATGTTGTTTTTATAGCTGACACTCCGCCACCGGAATCAGGATCGTTGTATAGACCATGGAACCTGCCCTCACATCAAGTTGTTCCCAGGCATATAGCGGAATTTAATGGCGAAGATGGAAATGACGAGCTACTTCCCTTCTGTACAAATCCCAATTTTCATGACAATTCACAAGAACTCTACGCTCCGACTATTCCTTCTTCTCCGAAGTTATTAAATAATCAGATACAGATTTCAGCGCAAGTGCATCGAAGTTATTCACCAAGCTCTTGGTCTGATCCAGGATATCTGCAAGAAGTTGCTACTTACAGTAAGAATTCTATAAAAAATAAATAATTATTTTACGTACGCTTCATTTATCGTTTTAAAAAATTGTAATTACAGATTCTGACGAGGCGTACCAAGATGCTCCAGAGGAGCAAAAAAGCGTAGCAGGTGCTTACGGTAAGAATATTATTAATCGTTCTGTAAAATAAAAAAGCATTTTATGTCCCATTCTCGCTTTAAATGTTTAATTACAGATTCTTACGAGGCGTACCGAGATTTTCCTGAAGTTCTCCTGGACCCTGCACAGAATAAAAACAGCAAAACTGTTTCTCTGCAAAATTGCTGACAACAAACCCTTTCTACCTAGCGCTCAAGCTGTAAGAAATGGTAAGTATTATCTTAAACGTTATATTGTAAAACGTATTACACATTTTTCTAATTAGGTCTATTTAATCCTTTCAGACAACGTAGATGTATCAGGCTCAGAAGATCCGCACGATGGCGGTGCTGATCAACTTGCCCCGCATACTCCAGAGCAAGATGATTTAAGGCAAGACGGCTTGAGAAAAGACAGGTTGAGACAAGACGGCTTGACGAGCGCAAGTAGTAATGATGGTGTTGTTCAGGGTAACCGTGTTGTTGCTTCTATAACCCCACCTCGCGAATCATTGTTTGAGAGTTCTAATAGTGAAGACGAAGCAGATCCACATTTGTTTTTCAGAAAAGAGTTTGCAAGGCTTGTAAAAGCTAGGGAAGATCAGTTACACACACATATACTCGATCTATTAAGCTGTCAACGGCGTCAAGATAAAGCTTTCTGGAAAAACAAGCTTCCAAGGCTCATAGGCAAACATCTGAAAAATGGATCCACCACCAGATCCAAAACCCGATTATAAGGCACTGATAGATCAAATTAGATCATTAAATCCTACTTCTAACATAAAACCATCACAACATTTAGATACAGAACCATCAGACATTGATTATTCAGCGCTTTTTGAACAAATGAATGAGTTAATATCAGAGCCACCTGCTTCGAGTCCAGACGCATTACATATAAACTATGATGAATTAATCACAGCTTTGAGTCCAGAAGCATTACACATAAACCCTGACTATGATGCTCTGATTAGACAAATAAAATAATTAAATCCTGAACCAGCTTCTCACATGACACTGCCAACTCCTTTAGAATCACAGGCTTCCCATTCAAGTGTTCAAATTACGGAGTTAAATCCTGGGCCATCAATGCCTTTAGAACCACAGGCCTCCCATTCAGGTGCGAATCAACAGGGTAGAGGTGTTGATAGAAATGTGAATATTGTTTATCGCAATAAATACAGCAACATTGAAATCTGACAGCGTTTTAATTTTGCTCACATGAATGAAATGTATGATTATTCAGCGTTCTATGTCAATGTGTTAACCACTTTAACAGAACTGTTAGAAAGAGCTACATCCTACGCCGAGCCTAGAGATGTATTGCAATTAGAAATTAGGGGTCATTCTATATGAAACATTGTATCCTATATTATGGAGAATGGTGATGCAAAGTTAAATCAATTTCTGGATATGATTGAAAGGCTTGTACAGTCCAATTTATCAATCTTAGCTGATAATACCCTAGAACTGATTGTGCAAATATTGAGAAATCCTCAGGGTGCGGGCTGCCCTAGGAGGAAGGCTGAAACTCTTTTGAAATCTGAAATAATTAACAATAAAAAGGAATATCTTATTATTCCTCAGAATGTGGACAACAAATTATGTTTTGCCATTTGTCTTGCGCATTTATTGAATCCCAGTATAAGTGATATAAAAGGAGTAAAGATAGCTACTGAATTTCAGAGAGCAGTGGGTTTGTCCATTTATGAAAATGTAGCGTTTTCTGATATAGGTAAACTTGAAAGCTTACTCGACATCAAGTGGTGGTTCTCTATCATAGTAGGCATGATTCGGCCATCTTGAATTTCCAAAACATGTTACAGCCTCATCCGCAAATGCTGTATTTGTTTGTACAAGACAATCATTATTATGGTATAAAGAACATTAAGGCATTCTTGGGTGTAGCCTCCATCTGTCACCGGTCATGTCATACAGGCTGAACCACACAAATGTAGCAGAAAACGTTGTACAATATGTAAAGGGCTTTTGGATGACGTTGGTGTATTTGAAAAGGTCCACGAATGTTATATTCAATCTTTGAATGAAGAGAAGCCCTCGGAAAAAATTGTCTTTTATGACTTTGAAACCCGACAGAATGACTCAACAGGTTTACATATACCTGCATTTGTGTCTAGCATGACCTTTGAGGGTAAAAAGTGGACGGCTAAGGGACAGAATTGTGCCACGCTCTTTTTAAAACACTTGCGGAAAAACAAATATAGAAAGTACACTTTCATAGCCCATAATTCAAGAGGTTATGACCTTCTTTTAAACCCCTTGATAGTGCAAGGTGTAACTCCCACTCTTATAACACAAGGAAGCAAGGTGTTGTGTTTTATAGATCACGCATTTGATCAACGATAGAGTCAATAAGGCTAAGAGAAGTGTTTCAAAACTTTTTTTGAACAATATGTGGGGAAAGTATGCTCAGAGAAGCAATATGCTGACAACATCCATTGTTAGAGAAGCCCAGCAATTTACAGAGTTCATTTTTTCAAACCGTTTTGAAATTTCTCATTTTTCATTTTTGAATCAGGAGGTTGCTCTGGTACAGTGGCGGCATAAAAAGAATTACCTTAGATGTCCCGGAAATGTCAATGTAATCATTGCAGCTTTTACAACAGCTTACGGTCGTCTTGAATTGTACAATCTTGTGGAACAGCTACAGAGGAGAGTTCTATGCCACGACACAGATTATATGGTTTATGTGAGCAAGCCGGGTGAATAGAAACCCCCTCTGAGCAATTGTTTGGGAGGTTTAACAAATGAACTTGAAGATGGTGATCATATCACAGAATGGTCATCGTGTGGCCCCAAGAGTTATGGGTTTAGGACTAAAAACAATCACATAGTCTTGAAGGTCAAAGGCATCACACAAAACTATGAAAACGCCCCAAAGGTAAACCTGGAATCACTCACACGTTTGGTCGAGGGTTTCATAAAAGACAAAACTAGTGAGGAAATATTTACATCTTATAAAAGAATTGTCAGGGATAAAAAAGGTATCCATCTGCACAATGCATCACTCACCAAAACGTTCAGGGTGGTGTATGACAAGAGAGTGCTTTTAGCAGACGGTACCACATTACCATTCGGCTTCTAATTAGATAAGATGGAATTTGTATAAGGTTTTGTTTCAAGATTGCATTTACCTTTCTCAGCTCTGGTCGTTGGACCATCCAGCAGTGGAAAAACTTGTTTTGTAAAAAATGTTTTAGAAAATTCTGAACATGTATTAACTCAGAACTTTGACAATATAGTGTGGTGTTACAGTTGCTATCAACCGATGTATGATGAAATGTTGAAGAAAATAAAAATAAACTTTGTTGAAGGAATCCCTGAATCATTGAATGATGATCAACTCTTTCCTCCTAACAGAAATAATCTTTTAGTTTTGGATGATATGCTGTTTGCAGGTAGTGAACATCCTGAAATTGCCAGAGCTTTTACTCAATATGCTCATCATCGAAACTTATCTGTGCTCTATTTGATACAATATGTTTTTCACCAGGGTAAAAATAGCCGTACCATTAGCTTCAACTCCAATTACATGGTTTTGTTTAAAAATCCTAGAGACAAACTGCAGATTAACACTTTGGCTCAGCAAATGTATCCGGGGAGACGAGCATTTTTCACAGAAAGTTACGAAAACGCAACAAAAGAAGCATTTTCCTATTTGCTGGTAGACCTTAAAGCTTCTACACCAGAACATTTAAGACTCAGAACAGGTTTGTTCCCGTGGGAGTGGCCAACAGTTTACGTCCCAAAGAAAAAGTAAACATGTCTGCACGTTTAAAAAGACATTTTCCCTTCTTGAGAGCCCTAGTCGTAGCCAGCCCTAAAGAACGCAAGTCTGCCTTGGTCCATTGTTCTTCAGATCTTATTTTGGGCCTCTGCGAGATTGCTTTGAATGTTCTCAAAGGGCGCATCCCACTCAGCCAGGAAAAATTAAAAAAACTAAAGAGGCAAAAGGCAGTGATCAAGCTATTTGCAGATAAAAGGACCAGTATTAAAAAAAAGAGGTGTGCCATACAGCAGACGGGAGGTTTCCTCCTACCCCTACTAAGCGTAGCCCTCCCTTTCCTCAGTAACCTAATCATCAACAGGAGTGGGAGCTAATGTCTAACAAAATGTATTTAGTGCCTCAACATCAGCTGGATAAACTTAAGCAACAAGGTCCTGAAACTATGAGACAAACGGCTGAAAGGTATCTGGATACGGATATGAAGGATGTATTGAACATGAAAGGAATGAACCCATATGACAAGGCAAAGAAATACTCTCAACTCTTACAAAGGTATTTGTCTTTGTTGAAACAAGATGAAAATAACACGGGACACTTGACCCTCTCCCTACCGGAAACGGGAGCTACAGAACCTCTTGTTCCAGGGAGCTTACAGGATCACACCATAGATGAGGAAGATGAGTGACATGCTCGAGCATACCCTGGCACGTAGCCGAAAAAATGTTGTATACATTATGAATAAAATAAAGGGGTCAAAAGGAAGAGCTGGCTGGAATGACAAGGGTGAATTCATCAGTAATGGTAAAATTTTAAGAGGCTCTAATATGACAGACTTGATCAAAAATGTAACTGCCTCACACAAGATATCCGAAGACAGAAGACCTCTAGGATGGGCCAATTTTCTTGAGACCATGGCTGATCTCAATTTACCTCTGGCAGTTGTGGCTAATTATAAAATTCGTCAACAGATACAAAATTTAAAATCGGTTCCCTCCAAAAGGCACTCATTTGAAAGGAGGAATACCGAAGACTGGTTACAATTTTCTGAATAAATACACAATCGATGATTGTAGTGTAATGAGATTTTTATTTCAATAAAAAATACATTTAACAAAACAACTTAGCATTTATGGCCTTCTTTAAACATTTGTCTTGAACATGCACACTGAGTATAAGGTTTTAAAGGGAGTACATTTAAACACTTTAGAGATTTTCTAACAAAACAATCTACCATGACATCATTACTTCTTAAATCATCACTATATTGTGATATAACATCTTCATATGAAAGCCCTCTGGCTCTTTGACAGAGATAGAAAATACAATGATTACCACAGGTTGTAGAAAATTAATCCTGAACTTGTTTAGTGCTGTAATATATCTTGAATCAGTTTCTGATTAAAAATTGTTTCATTGATTAGGGAAAATGAGAAAATCCCGGTGGAATCGAAAAAAGTTGTGATTTTTCTGCCTTCTTCCTCTTCTAAAGTCACGGTGAGCCAGTATTCCCCAGGCATGTATTTAGGATGGGTATTAACAATGAACATAGCGGGTCTATTACTACAAGTATTCCTAGGTTATTTGTCACAAGCCCATACTCCGCGGAACTGCTTTCCGACCATTCGTTGCATAAACTCTCAATCTCTTGGGTGTTCATCTTTGTTTTAATTAATAATAATCCACCAAGACATGTCTTCGGGAGTTTACTTCCTGATGGAATCAGAGCATGCGTACACGATCATAGTAGCCGTCCGGTCTAAGGGTTCCCGGAAGCGCATTTCCAGTCGCAGGCTGCCTGTGGAGACCGGTGAAAGGTTTCCTGTGTTGTCATCATCAGGGGACAAGTTGAAAGCGAACAGGGCATAGCCAGATGTGTAATCTTTTCTCTCAACGGGCAAAGCCAGATGTTTTAAATGTCTCCCCGTAGCCAAGTATAGATTATAAAATTCTCTAACGCATAGACCGTTGTTGAAATTTGGCTGGAAGGCGTTAGCGGGAATTTGACGTCCGTCCTGACAGAGGGCTACATACTCTGCGTTGAAATGACGGAAATTGAAGGGGTTTTTATCAAAACTGCCGGTGCAGGCTTCGTGATCAACCAGCCCAATAAAAATGTAGCGGGGTAGCGATCCCAAAAACAGGTTGTCCTGACTGGAAATTCTAGAGCCTCTGGGTATGCTGAATATTTTCAAGGTAATTCTTTGAATGGGGTAAAGGGCATTTCCTTTCATTAAGGCATGAGAATGGCCTAAATGAACGGCCGGAGATACAGAAACTTTTTTCACAAACAGCGAGGCACTCAGCACTTTTAAGCTAAAATCTCCGTCGGCTGCAGCCATCAGACAAAATTCATCTTTTGCTCTTGATAACTTGATTCTTAAATCAACAGCATTTAGGAGTAAACGCTCTTGAAAGAAAATCTCGTGATGTATTGCTCTGAAAAGATCCACCCTTTGGGAATTTCTAGTGTAACCGGCTCGAGCTATCAGCCCTCTATTTGCAGCCGGTGGAACGGCTGCGGGGTCGACGGACTCCATACCGCCTCCTGTATCTTTGTTAAACAAGCCGATTGCAAATTGTTTATTTAGTGTGTCTACAGAGTAATTTAGTAAACATTCCATTATTGCCCTGTAGGGGTAGGCAGAGCTTCTTTGACTGATGAGTCGATCTCCTAATGTCACATCCACTTGTGAAAAGATGGTAGCCAGAGGATAATTAATGAGAGCCACCTTGGCATCAGCTGGAATATTACCGCCATCTTTCTTGGTCACTTTGATGCTGACGTTTAGCAGAGTGTTATTCAGGTCCAAGTATTGCTCACTGTGACCGGGTATAAAGAATTCTATGGGGCTGTTCTCTGTAAGGGCCGAGATCGGCATGATTTCGACATAATTTGCACTATCTATAGAAAATTGAGTCAGGGGGGCCGAAAAAAGTTCAAGCTCCGTTTTTATTGCTTCAGCTGACATTCGATGTAAAAGAGCCATTTTTTTTTTAGAAAATACTTTCACCTATTCCTTTTGCAGACCTCCTGCCTTTGCGCCGCTTCTGACTTACTGATTTTATTTTAACCGCTGACCTTGGCTTTTTAGGGGGAGGCATCCGCACACCAGGGGGTCTCTTTTTAGTTCTGCGAACCAATATCATGAGTCCACCGGATCCTCTTTGTTGTTCAGGATCTGATGCTGTACGTTTACTCATAACGTTCGATATAACTTCACCCACAATATTTTTCACGGCATGTTTCAGGTGTGGCTTAGCTATACTAAAGCCCCTCTTCATTAGTGGTAAAACCATTCTAAACAGATTACGAAATATACCGCCAACCCCTGAACCATACATAGTCAGGGTGCCATAATAACCAGGGAGTCCGTTCCCTACTTGATCAACATAAGATATGTACCGGTTAGGGTCAAGTTGCGGATTGTGTAACATCTTTAAATATGTAAAGAAGATTGTACTGGTCAAAAGTGGAGTTTAACAATCACTTTACCCCAATCGAACACTATATTTTTATTCTGATCCGTCTTAATCTCAATCTGTATGTCTTCAATATACTTCTTGGTTATAGGTACATAGTGTGGCCCCGCATAATTAATTGTGATAATATCTCCGTCTGTTCCTTCTATATGAACTGTCCGTAGGAGTGGCACAAAACTGTCTCCGACCCTTTGAAAAGATATAATATCCGTGTACACAAACATGTTATAAAATCCTGCATGTATGTCTACAGGCAATGGGCTCAAATTATCTTTTGTTTCCAGCCATCTGTCAGAACGCATCCCTAATATGTAGGCTAAACTGCCTCGAGTCTTGACAGCTGACTGGGTTTCCTCACTCACAATTTTTACTCACTTTTGAATATTGCCATAACCTAAAAACACATTCTTAATTTTCTCATGTAAGGCCTGGTTCATCCCATAGACAACCGCTTCTATGTTTTTATAGTAACTGGTTTTGAGTCTGATAGCTTCAGGGGGTTTAGAGTCTATTTTGTAGAAAAACTCAAAATCATTTTTCTGGATATTTGTCCAACTATGCGGGTAATCTCCACGAGACCTACCTCCCAGCTCCCCTGTAGCTCTCTCGGTTTGGCAAAATTTGTTGTGAAATCAGAACTTTTGTTGTTTGGATATATTTCGGCTGAGGCATTACTGGGCAGAGTCAGATAAAAACCTGAGGTTTCCATGATTGTTGAAATCAGTTGTGAACAACACACCCTAGCGGTAGTTATTTTATCCTGTCGCGTCCAATACTTTCGACTCTAGGACCCAGCTGTTGAACTTTTCAGGCCAGTTTTTCCACCTGACAAATACGTGTCTTTAGTTATCTTCACTTTTTGAAGCTCTTGTTCATAAAAGGTATCCTCGACAGACTCTCCATCATAATCACTTAGCTTATAAACAGGCGGTATACGCGGTATGCATTCCGTCACTGAAAATAATTCATCAGAGTAACCTTGTTCATATTTCTTATCAAAAACACCTCGCAACTTTGAGACACGCACAATATCGCCTTTTTTGAATTTAAAAGCAATGGCTTTCTTTTTACGAAGGGTAAACCAACCATAAAGATTTTTAAAGACTTCAAGTGTGTTCTCGGATGTTACTTGTAACAGTGTCATACGTATGCTCTTGTGATAACTGTTGTTATAACTTTTTACCAGGTCTTGAATCACGTCGACATAACGCCCGTGTGTTTGAGCTGTATAATATCGCCACATCCTTTCCTTCAAAGTCCTGTAATAACGTTCAATAACGAAAGCTTTTAAATCTGAACCCGTAGCAAAATGGATAATATTGTGCTCGTTCATTAATTTTTTAAATGTACGATTAAAGAACTCCTTTCCAGAGTCCGTTTGGACTTTCTTGGGAATTCCACTCTCTTTCAAAATAGATGCCAAAGCCCTAGTCACTTCAGCCCTGCTCTTATTTTTTTAACAGTCTCACAAAAGCTACTTTTGAGAAAATGTCTATTACCGTTAACATGTAGCGATTTCCATCATTTTTATCAGCAAAAGCTTGCATATCACACAAGTCAGCCTGGAATTAACGATGAGTGGTAAACACCCTATTTTACGGGAAGGTTTTTCTCACTGGCTTATGGAGAGTATAAGCGTCCTGGCCAGACAGCCAATCAGTTACAGGTCTGTCATTTATACTTCATACTACTTCCTGTTTCTTGCGAAAACAGCTCCCCGAAGTTGCTCCTTTCCCCCGAAAGACCCCGGGTGAGAGGGATTAAAATATATATTTATCATTAGCTGCTCCATCCTCCTAATACTCGTTATTATGGTTATTACAAAAGTATGCATGAGACACTAATAGAAAAGGTTGAGGAGAATTTATTCACAATATTAATCAAGAGTTTACATGCTTACAATATCAAGAGTTTAAAATCAGTTTACATGCTTACAATATCAATCAAGAGTTTAAAATCAGTTTTCTCAGTTACATAATAATTAATGACTTTCAATACTTTGATTACATTTACAGGCTTATGGCTCTGTATTTTTAAAACACACACATCGATTATATATGCATACAAACAAATTAGATGATTCACATTACATGTCATCGGTGGTTCAATGTAAATACGTAAAACTTTTGACAAATAGTTTTCTAAAGGGCCATCTACTGCTAACGATATTAAGTGTAACCATTTTTGAGTCATACGGACACGATCCAAGATTTCCTCCATTCGTTGCGCACGTTCAACATTAACAAAAGTTTGGGATATGTAGAGTGAAGAATCATTTACTTTCCTTTCAATAATTTGCATCATAAGATCTGTAACATTTCTCAAAATAAATTTTTGAGTTGTTCTCTCAAATAACCTACATAAACAGTTACCCATTATAGCAATTAAGGGTTTCAGGAAACAGCCAGACTGGGAGACAAATCTTCAGGTATGTTCTGCCAAAAAATAACTTTGTTTACCAGGCCCAGACGGTCTTTGTTCTTGCTCAGCAGCGAATCAGAGATCTTGTTCTGAGTCTTACTGATGTATGTTGACTCTTTCAGCTCGTTTATAAAAACCTCTGAAATTCCATGGACTCTAGGTAATTCAACTTTAAGTCCCAAGGATTTCAGGGCTCAGGCCAACGCTGGTATGAAACGGTCAGTCCACAGTCGCTTGACGAGAGTGTCAAAATGGTTGATATAATAACACTTGGGGCAATCATAAAGACACTGATGCTGCCGCTGAATACCATGGCTTGTAAGACAACCGTTGCAGTTTTCTTTTTTGTGCTCCTCGATCAAAATCTCCAGAAGTGTTACAATGGAATCCTTGATGGTGTTCACATAAATTAGACTCAGACCCCCATCAAAAACGTCAGAATCCGGGGGATAGGAAGGCAGGTCAGGTGACGGTGGTGGTGGCGGTGATGGTGGTGGGGAAGGCTGTTCATGCGGTGGGGTAGGAGGCAGCATAACCGGTGAATAAGAAGGCGGACTGCTGCACTGTTCGTTCACACTTGTGGAACTTATATCCCATTCCTGGTCTTGGGTATCTTCATCAAGCAATGGTGTAAAAGATGTTTTAGGACGGCGCGTAATAGGCAGATACGAGAGAGGCCTCTTCCGAAGTTGTGATATAACGCAGGGTATAGGTTTCCCTGCGGAGTCCTTTGGCATCAAGGAAGCCATGGTTCTTTGAAAAGGTCTACTTTAACCCGACCCTTTTATTACTGCTTAGATCCTTTGACAGAGGGCGTGGCTTTTTTAACCAATACATATCATTCCTGCTTCCATATACATCTTGGCTTTAACTGGATCGTGTTGGTAACTATCGTCGCCAACAATACATCTAAGTTTAACAACGCTCTGCCATTGTTGACTTTGAGCGTATAGCTCATCAATTCTCCGAAACATGTAATTTTCCAGATCACACCATACGTTAACAGGTATCCTTACCTCGGGTATATTATCAAAGTGTCCGTTGCTTATTTTCCTAGTGATGGAAGAAAGCTCAACAAAACCGGAAGGAAGTCTATTTCTCTTTCGAATTTTTACTGTGTGATATATTGTCTCTGTGGAGCTTGGTACACCTTCCCAATCGATCTCCAAACCAGTCTCGATAGTGTAACCTTTCATGCTTGGCTTCATTTCATGACACACCACATGGCGTAATACTTCCCAGTCAGTGATTTGGTACTCCACGCCACAGGTGTCGTTTGTATATTCATCTCCCATGGCTAAAATGTACAACTTCACTTTAGAAGCAGAGAAATCAAACGCAAAGCCGATCATTTTTCCATTCGCCATGTCATGCTGATCCGTCAAATGCTTATACAGAGGTATTTGAGTTCTATACACATTAAGAAAACGCTTCTTTGGCGCATCGTATATTTCTGGAACGTATCTTTTTTTCGTTCCTCCGTTCTGCAGCCTAATTCGTACGTCTGGGTTGTCACGGGTGTATCACTAAGCACAGACGCCATCTTGAGTCTTATACAGAGTAAAAAACTATTTCAACTACAAACCAGGAGTCTAGCTCTTATTTATTGGTAACTCTCAGAGAATGAATCAAAGGTAACTGCTATTCAACCCCCACCCTTGCATCTCAAGAAACCCTACACCCTCTTTTCCCAGAGAATGAAGCCCCTGAAAAACAACTGTACAAATATTACCACTCCCACCTAACCGGACATGAAGCCCCCGAAAAAACAACTGTTTCTTCGGTTTCCACATGAACATACATACATACATTTTTACTCATAACCCTTTTTGACCTACCCCTCTCATACCACAGAATCACCTGCTCTAAACCTCCCTCTCTAACCAGAAAAACACAACTGTTAACAACCCGGACATAAATTAACAACCATTAAAAAATCTTTTTTCATAATCCTTTTGACCTAACCCCTCTCATCCCACAGAATCACCTGCTCTACCCCTCCCTCTCTAACAGGACATGTACCCCCCGGAAAAACAAATGCTACCATCCGGTCATAAATCAAAAAATCATTTTCATATTCTCACACATATGCAGCTGCTAAAAGGTCAAAGCAATAAATCACTTCTGAAAACCAGTGAATCCAATCTCTCTCTTCTGTCTTATACCTCAATGGGAAGGTTGGACCAGCTATCAAGTATCGAAGTGAGAGGAACTCTGCTGTGCCACCTCTTCTACAGCTCGTAGTAGCATTGCGTTTTTATGCTACAGGGTCTTTTCAAATGGTTTACGGGGATCTTTTTGGAGTTCACAAGTCCACAGTCTGCAGAATTGTCAGCAGAGTATAGGGTTGGGTAGGTATAGGGTTGGGTAACACTGCACAAAGCAGTGTTTGCGCAGGGCGCGCGGCATCACCAGGGACCCTTCACATCCATGCCACAAACTGTTTGCCCTCCTCCCATCAGGCAGGCGGTACAGGTCTCTCCGTTCTCGCACCAGCAAGCTCAGGAACACTTTCTTTCCATCTGCTATAACCCTGCTGAACTAGGTGACCCATCACTAACCATATCCACCCTTTGTACTACTGGACTCTGACACTGCCTTGCAAAGTCTGAAGTTTTCAGTTGTTACAGGTACGTGTCTACCTCGGGAACCTCATTGCTGCTATCCCTGCATTTCAGTTGCACATGCTACCCTACTCCTTCAATTTCATTGTACTGTACTTGTTCAATTACAATAAAGTTGAATCTAATCTAATGTTGTCGTGGTTAATGTCAAGTTGTCATAACAAAGACATTGACAGGTGATGTTGTCTCAGTTAATGTCAAGTTGTCATAAAAAAGACATCCCAAACAATGTCAACCTTGCATAAAAAAATGACATAATCAACCGAATGACACCTAATGACAACATTCATAAACGTTCATAATGACTCCTTCATGTGTCATGTCATGGCTATGACAGTATCATGACAATGTCATGTCACTCTTATGCACACCCCTTCAAATAAAGTGTTATCAGGAAAGCGTTTGATACTGTTAGCCAAATGCCTTGAGATTGATGAAATCATACCTTGATGACAATGAGCAATGAGTTGTCGGCCACTCTCAGCTATGATGTGGGCGTGCCCCAAGGGACAATACTGGGGCCCGTCCAGTTCAGTCTGTATATTAATGATCTGCCTTCTGTCTGTACTGGGTCTGAAGTTCAAATGTATGCAGATGATGCAGTGACATATGTAAACGCAAAGAGCAAACAACAAGCTGCACAAGAACTCATTACTGTGATGGTCCAGGCTGCAAAGTGGCTCAGTGACTCATGTTTGCATCTCAATTTGAAGAAAAAAAATAAATAAACAGTCTGTATGTTCTTCACAAAGAGGGCTACTGATGCTACTGAGCCAGATGTCTATGGGTCAGGGGAGAAGCTCCAGGTGGTACCCGATATTAAGTACCTTGGCATCATACTTGATTCCAACCTTTCTTTTAAAAATCAGGTGAAAAACGTAACTCAAATAACCACATTCAACCAAGCTAATATCCAATTTATACAAAATTGTTTGACTAAAGAGGTAGCAAAACTGTACTTTCAATCTATGATGCTCCCTCACTTAACATATTGCTTGACTTGTTGGGCCCAAGCTTGCAGAACAACATTAAAACTCTTTCAGTCCATCTACACACAGGCTAGCAAAGTGTTTGATAGGAAGCTCAATAGCCATTACCATTGTTATATCCACAGACAGCATGAGCTCCTGAGTTGGGAAAATCTTATGCAATACACTGACGTATGTCTTGTTTTCAACATCCTAAATGGCCTGGCTTCCCCTCCAGTTAGTACTTTTGTTAAACAGAAAACCCAAACCCATGGCAGCAGATCCACAAATCTGCAATGGGAGGTGACTGCATAGCTCCCTTAAGGAAAAGCAACTTAAGTCAATCTGCTTTCTCTGTTAGAGCTTCCCATGTCTGGAACACACTGCCATCAGACACACACAACTGCAACTACATATCACACTTTCACAAAAAACCTGAAGACAGGCCAATCAGACTTGTGAACATAATCCTTAGCTGTGTATTCCTGTTTTCCATGTTGTCAGTTGCTTGAAAGGTGTGTAAACACTGTTGTTTATTTGTATTTTGTTGCTTGTTGTGCTATTGCTTTGTCTGCATGCTGCTTGTCCTATGTTGATCTTCATGTATTAA
>JACXGI010008809.1:0-32398 GCA_016801175.1 Esox masquinongy
CAGCTGTAATCGCAGCAAAAGGTGGCGCTACAAAGTATTAACTTAAGGGGGCTGAATAATTTTGCACGCCCAATTTTTCAGTTTTTTATTTGTTAAAAAAGTTTGAAATATCCAATAAATTTCATTCCACTTCATGATTGTGTCCCACTTGTTGTTGATTCTTCACAAAAAATTACAGTTTTATATCTTTATGTTTGAAACCTGAAATGTGGCAAAAGGTCGAAAAGTTCAAGGGGGCCGAATACTTTCGCAAGGCACTGTATGTGCAGCATAACTGCTAAACGCAGCTTGACCATGTTTAGTTTGGACTCTGGGCTCTACTAGCTGACCGGAGTTCATGGATCTAAGAGCCCTGCTCGGTTTATATTCTTCAAACATATCGGAAATATATTCGGGGCCTAAACCATTCAGTGATTTATAAACTAAAAGCACCACCTTAAAAGCTATTCTGTAACTGACTGGAAGCCAGTGCAAAGATTTAAGAACCGGAGTGATGTGCTCTGTTCTCTTGGTCCTGGTTAACATTTGTGATAGAAATTTGAAACTGAGAAGCAATATATGATGTTTTGATGTTATTATTTCATATTAAATTGGCAGTTATGAGTTTATATTCATTTCTATGTTAGTTTAATTTAGTATGCTGTGACCTAGGTAAATGAGTAATTTACAGACCATAGGGTTCTCTGTTTATCTGTTGAAGAGATCTTACCAGGCCATTCTCAGGTCAAGCTATCTGTTGTGTTTAATGTGTGAGTAATATGAGTAGGGGGCGTGGCCAGAGAAGAAGTTACAAAGATGCCTGTCATACCTAGACTCCTTGATTACTTGGAGTGTGGTCATACTAGGTGATCTGTCATACCTAGACTCTTTGATTACTTGGAGGGCGGTCATACTAGGTGGCCGTATTTCCCATGTGCATGTAAATATTAAAAACCCTTTATAGAACTTTGGACTCAAGACCAATATAATTTTCTTTTACACATTCTAGCAGCAGCATTCTGAATGAGCTGCAGCTGTTTTACAGTCTTTTTGGTGAGTCCAGTTAAGAGGCCATTAAAGTAGTCAACACTACTAGAGATAAAAGCATGGATGAGCTTCTCTTGTTTTTTTTGGGACACCAAGCCCTTGATTCTGGTTATATTTTTAAGATGATAGAATGCTGTTTTGGTGACCGCTTTGAAATGACTGTAAAATGTGAGGTCTGAGTCTATCACGACACCAAGATTACGCACTTGGTCCCTGGTTTCTCAGGCCTGAGAATCCAGCTCTTTGCTAATACTAGTTCTCTTATTGTTGTTGCCATTCACAATAATCTCTATTTTATCTTGGTTTAATTGTAGACAATTTTGGTTCATCCAGGTATTTATGTGCTTTATACAGTGACACAGTGAGTTTATTGAGCTGTTGTCATATGGTTCGAGAGCCATATATATTTGAGTATCATCTGCATAGCTATGGTAGCTAATGTTGTTGTTCAGTAGAATTTGGCCCAGAGGTAGCACATAGAGATTGAACAGAAGCGGTCCGAGAACTGATCCCTGGGGAACTCCGCATGTCATAGCCACCCTATCAGATTCATGATTACCAATGGTGACAAAGTAACTCTAGCCATCTAGATAAGATCTGAACCAATTAAGGACTGTCCCAGAGAGTCCTACTCAATTTTCCAGCCTATCTAGAAGTGTTCTATGATCTACAGTGTCAAATCCTTCACTGAGATCTAATAGAACCAGAACTGTTATCTTATTGGAATCAGTATTCAGCCGTATATCATTTAAAACTTTTATCAGGGCTGTTTCAGTACTGTGGTGAGTTCGGAAGCCTGACTGAAATTTGTCTGAGACCGCTTGAGTTCACAAAATTGCTAAGTTGATTGAAGACAACCTTCTCAATGGCTACAAAAGGGAGATTTGATACAGGTCTATAGTTGTTCAATATAGATGCATCCAGTGTTCTTTTTTTAATAGGGGCTTAATGGCAGCTGTATTTATAGACATTGGGAAAATGCCTGATTGCAGAGAGCTATTAACTATTTGCTGTAGGTCCATTGTTATAGAGTTAAAAACATTTTTAGAAATGTCTGATGGCAGTGTGTCGAGACAACATGTGCAAGCTTTAAGATGTCAAACTGTTTCTTCTAGGGATTTTTGATCAATTGTATTAAATTGTGACATAATAACCAAGTTATGTCTTGGTGGTCGTGGTGACGGTACAGTGTCCTTAGACTGTGAAGTTCTAATGGTCCGTCTGATACATTTAATTTTTTCACTAAAGAAATACACAAATTCATTACATTTCACGGTGGTAATGAGTTCTGATGCTATCTGCTTTATTGGGTTTGTAAGCTTGTCGACCATGACAAATAGAGTGCGGGTATTGTTGATATTCTTGTTGATCATTCCCAATAAATGTTGCTGTCTGGCCCTGCATAACTCATTGTTGAAGCTACCAAGGCTTTGTTTATAGATATCATAGTGAATTTGAAGTTTAGTTTTCCTCCACTTACGTTCCGCTTTCCTACATTCTCTTTACCGGTGCAACACGATCCATGAAATTCAATATTTTGGCATTAAAATTATCCAGGAGTACATCAACTGACTCAGCACTTACTGTTGGAGAGATAGCTAAGGCTTCCATAAACTGAGCATTGGAACTCCCATTAATGTACCTTTTCTTAACAGAAACAGAGTTTACTGGAAAATCCGGGGTGATCAGTGATTCAAAAAACACACAGAAATAATCAGACAAGGCCAAGTCTTAAACCATGACAGAGGAAATATCGAGACCTTTGGAGATAACCAGATCTAGAATGTGGCCTTGAGTGTGCCTACGCTCTTTCACGTGTTGAGTGAGATCAAAAGTGTCAAGTGGTGCAAAACGTTATTTGGCATTATTGACCGTATTATTATCTATGTAGATGTTAAAATCCCCTGTAATAATAAACAAGTTATAATCAACTGAAATAACAGAGTACTTTAGCAAAATCATCAATAAATCTTGCAGAATATCATGGAGGTCTGTAAATGGTTAAGAACAAAATGTCTGGGGTACCCTTCAATGTAAGACAGAGGTATTCAAAAGAAATAAAATTACCAAGTGTATATTCTTTGCACTGGAATGTATCTTTGAATAGGGCAGCCACTCCTCTTCCTCTCCTACCATTTTGACACATATTCATATAACCATATTCGGGTGCTGTCTCATTGAGAACAGTAGCACTAAAATCTTCTGTTAGTCACGTTTCAGTGAGAAACATAAAATCTAGGTTGTAGGATATTATAATATAATTTACCAAGAATGATTTGTTGGCGAGAGATCTGATATTAAGTAAAGCCAGCTTAATAGATATAATAGGGGTTCCTGGACTAGTAGGTTGATGTGTTACAGTTAACAGGTTAGACAGGTTTACTTTATAAGTTGCATGCCCACGATTCCTTTTATCTCTAATCAACACAGGAATAGAGATACTGGGTCCTAGCTTGTACTCAAAACAGTCAGCATTGCTATTTTCACAATAACAGGGACCCGAAGCACATCACCGAGTATATTCTGTGCTCTGTGGAAATAAAGGACAAGGTTGTTGATGATGTGGCAGCAACATTGTCATTTAATCAAATGCACTTTATAAAGCCATTTTTACATCAGCAGTTGTCACAAAGTGTGTTTAGAAATACACAGCCTGAACCCCCAAAGAGCAAGCAATAAGCGTCAATTCAGTGACCAGGAAATCCTTGCTAGTGCGGTTGAAGTTCAGGTAGTTCTGAGAAGTCTCATGTCCTCCTAAGGTCATACAGGACACCAGAAATGTTAGGGAAAGCGTTCCTAGGATTCACAACGATAACTTAACTGACTTTCATATTAACCCTTGCACCCCGTTATTTTACAGAGCGAAAAATTCAATAATGCTTTTATGAAGACCAGGATGTTAACCGCTTTCCATCACCTCCCCAATCATCAAAGCTGAACATCACTGAATCTTTATTTGAAGTTCTGGAGTGCAGAATGCAATGTACATTTCCACCTCCTTCATCCCTCAAAGACTTGCAGGCTTTTCTTCTTGAAAGACACTGCAATGGGTGACCCTACCCCTTATTGGGTCATTGATATTATCATATTGTCAGATTTTTATTGTTCTTTTTCCCGCTCTCTTTATATTTCCAGCAAATATAAGTGATATAATACTTGCCTGTTTGTATGTAGCAGTAGTCCTTCAAAGCAAAAATATTATTAATTGATTTGGGCATGCGTACAACCCTTTGAAAACCTCTGGCAACCCAAATGTGGCCACAGCCACCAGTTGGGAGATGCTGGTCTAGGCCACTAATGTGTTGCTGTAATGCTTGTCAAGGCTACTAATGTGTTGTTGTACTGGTTCTCTAGACTACTAATGTGTTGTTGTACTGCTTCTCTAGACTACTGTGTTGTTGTACTGGTTTTCTAGGCTACTAATGTGTTGTTGTACTGGTTTTCTAGACTATTAATGTGTTGTAGTACTGGTTTTCTAGGCTACTAATGTGTTGTAGTACTGGTTCTCTAGGCTACTAATGTGCTGTTGTACTGGTTCTCTAGACTACTAATGTGCTGTTGTACTGGTTCTCTAGGCTACTAATGTGTTGTTGTACTGGTTCTCTAGGCTACTAATGTGTTGTTGTACTGGTTGACGAAGCTACTAATGTGTTGTACTGGTTGTCGTGGCTACCAATGTGTTGTTGTTGCTGATTCCTCACTTAAAAAACAGTATGTCTGTGTTTGTGTATGTTTACACGATCCTGTTAAAGACGACTACTACTATCAGTACAATATATAATGTGTGTAGATGGGTTAGTATAGGTTGGCATCTTTCTCTCATCCACACAAACACACACACACACTAAATAATTTAGTTAAGGCAAAAAATCTGATAATTTAAGATTTAAACCGGACTCATGGTCTCCGTATGCGAGAGTACATACCTAGGAGTACTGATAACAGAATACCTAAGGGAGTACAAATAATGTAATAACCAGGGGGTCCAGATAACATAATACTTAGGGGGTACAGTTCACATAATACCTATGGGGTAGAAATAACAGAATTCCTAGTGGGTACAGATACCATAATACCTAGGGGATAAAAATGACTGAATTCCTAGGGTGGTCCAGATAACATAATACCAAGGGGGCACAGATAACAGAATACCTATTGGTACAGACAACAATCTGTACTCGTCATGACATTAGGTGACATGTAAACTCAATGCAGAGAGCAAGGAAGAAGTGAAAAAAGAGGACTCCGCGGTCTGCTTAGCCCTCTAATGTCAATGACTCAGTGTACGTACACACAGAAATCAGACGAGAGGAGATGCTGATGGGAAGTGAAAAGAGGCAGTGCAGTTCAACAGTGACGGGGGGGGGTGCTATGCAGTCTGTTCTGTTGCCTTGGAAACGGCTGCCTGATAACTAGAGTGGGGACATTTAATAGACACGTGATGCACCACCCATTCTGAGAGGGCATCCTCAGACTGATGGTACTCTACTACGAAGAGAGAAAGGGAGAGAGGGTGAGAGGGAGCAAAATATGTTTATATATTCTTATTTATACTATTACATATTTTATACCTTTAAACTATATGTGTATATATATATATATATATTCAAATTGATTTTATTATTTATATATTTTATATCTTGCATTTTTATTTTTGTTTTTGCTGCTGTTCTCATGATTTGTTTTATGTGTATCACTCTGTCACATGGATTTGGTAACATTGACTAGTTATTCATGCCATTAAAACATATTGAATTTGAAATTCAATTAGAGAGAGTAGGGGATATAAGAGAGGTTAAGAGGGCTAGTGAATGAGAAAGAAATACTGGGAGGAAGGTTGAGAGAGGTATGGAGAGTTAGATGGAGACAGAAGCATCCCTTATTTAGAAAATTAGCAGGCCTAATTGAGATCTTTACATAAATAAATACTAAATGGATTAGGAATTCCCACTGTCATGTTTCTATCTGCACTGGCATCTTTATGGTTGTGTGTTTGTATGTGTGTAATCTGCACAACAGAACACCAACAGTAATATTCTAGATTTAAAGAAGACTAGCAGTTGTATTAAACATGTGAGCCTGATCCTCTGAGCCTGTATTAAACATGTGAGCCTGATCCCTGAGCCTGATCCTCTCAGCCCATATTAAACATGTCATGTCATCTTCCCCGACCTTTTGCTATTTTAAGACAATAAACATTTACAATTCAAATGTGCAGCTGTCTGCCATACTTCAAAACTATGATTGTAACAAACAGTTCTGCTTTGTATTTTATTATTTCTTAAGATAATTCAAATGTTTAAACAAATAGTCTTTATTTCTGTGTAGGCTATTGGTGTATTTCTTTATTAAAACATTTCACATATCAGTGATGAAGTTGCAACTAAAAACATTTCGCTTTTAAATTCATTATAACCTGTTATTTTAGGAGAATATTGTGAACATTGTGTGTACTGTCGTTTAGAAAATGATTTTCGAGAACTAATAGCATTTTCAGCGTTCTAGCTCCCCCATGTGTTTGGAATAGTGCAATCACAGTTTGACACAATCTACCATATGTTGACGCAATCTACCTGATCTTACTGTGATTGCGTCAAACTGATTGCACTATTCCAAACACATGGGGGAGCTAGAACGCTGAAAATCCTATTTGTTCTCGAATAACAGGTTATAATGAATTTAAAAGCAAAATGTTAGTAACTTCATCACTGATATAATTATGAAATGTTTTAATAAAGAAATACACCAATAGCCCTACACAGAAATAAATACTATTTGTTTAAACATTTGAATTATCTTAAGAAATAATAAAATACAAAGCCTCACTTTTGTTACGATCATAGTTTTGAAGTACGGCATGGTAGAAAAACACATCTTATGACAGTTGGCGAATAGGCTGTCAGAGTATTCTCTATTGCATTTAATAGACAAATACGTCAGTCGCTTATTTGTGGCATCAACCCATTTGTTTTATCAGAACAGTTAATACGGCCATTAAAATTCCCGAATTCCAGCCATATAGAATAGCTACCAAACATATGTTTTAAATAGCCATACTGTATAATAGCCTACATTTAAACAGCAATAAAACACATTCTATGATCCAACAAATGTTTTTTAGTTAAATAAGTCAGCAGAATGAACTCTTCACAATCTTTGGCAACTGAGCATACAGTCGGCTATAGGCGACACCAGAGAGGTTGCTTTGATCTCATTGTCCTCTGGGTTCATTTTCTTAATAGATCATCTTTCTCTTTATAACAGCAAGCCCTAATCGTGGCAAGCGAATTGTGCCAGACTCCAACCTTTATACTAATAATCTGAATCGTTTGCCAGACTCCAACCTTTATACTAATAATCTGAATTATTATTATTAAGTAGGCAAACTGATTCTAAAATCAACTCCTAATAAATTGTATACAAATATGAATATGATATCACACCAGTAAAAAATATTATTTTGATTGAGCATAAAAGTAAAATAAAAAGCCAAAATCGCAGATTTCTGCGCTTTTGAAATAGCACATGTTCAAATTGCGATTCCAGATTATTAGTATAAAGGTTGGAGTCTGGCAAGCGAACGGCACGATCATGTCATTCTTCACATAGCCTATCTTCAAGTGTTCTTACAACACATCTTCCCCTACCTTTTGTTATTTTAAGACAATAAGGGTTTACAATTCAAATGTCCAGTTGTATGTCTCAAATCGGTCAATCAAACTATACAGCACATTGTTTACAATTTAAACCTCCAGTATGTCTCAAATCGGTCAATCAAACGCCACAACACATTGTTCTGTTCATGCCTCTGACTCGTCCCAATTTATTAAAAGTGAGTTTTCTTAAAACATCCCTATTCCGTGATGGCTAATGAAATAGTCACAACCCAATAAAGTAACAGCATGCGTAGGTCGGGGAAACGATACTAGCTGTGCTGGTACTCTGAACAGCAAATTATCCAGTCAGAAACATGAAATGCGGCATAGAACTCACTGCGAAAGAATAGTGCGGAGTAGGGCTTGCTGTTAAGGAGAGGAAGAGGATCGATTAAGAAAATGACCCCAGAGATAGAGACTATGGATGATTTGGTGCCGAAAATTCTGTTGTTTGGGCATATTTCAGGTTCCAGAGAGATGTCACCCTAATATATTAAAAACAGGAAGATTCCTATGTAATATATTACATAGGAAGCTGGATCATCTTCATGGTTCTATAAAATAATTATCAAAATTTCTTATTCAGACAGATTATATGTTTCATAATTTGTTTATCTCCTAAAAAAAGGAATTTCATAAATAAGATTGCAATAAGTTAAAAAGGTAAAATGGATTTTGTCACAGTCACGGTTTAGGCGGTGTGCGGGAGAGAAACCAGGCGCAGGCATTTTCTCGTTCAGCGGGTTTTAATACAAACAAACCAAAAAACCAAACAACGAACGGAACAAGCTAAACTGAATGAAATAAAAATGCGCACAAGCGACTTATAACAAAACATTCAAACAGCAAAGCAACACTCACCAAACAAACACGACGAAAAGCAACAATGATCCACAAATTCGGGGAGCAGAGGGGAAACATTTAAACACTTACAAATGATGAGATAGGGACCTGGTGTGCATGATTAACGACATGTGACAGAGACAAGTCCGGGGATGCGTTTGTGCGTGATGGGAAACTGCAGGTGCACGGAACGGTGGCGCTGCTGCTCACCGCATCATGACAGTCACGCTGCATGTGAACAACTATGTCATCCACATTACACTTCATTCTCATTGTTAAGTTAATTCACAGGGAGCGTCATCCTTTATCTGGGGGTATCGCCCATTAAGAGTGATTTGCGTCTGTCTGGGTACCCTCTGGCCACCTGGCTGTCGCAATTATTACATTGCCTGATCGAAATAATTTGAGCCACATTGCAATTATTTTTTTAGACAAGGATTTTTTGCACAATGTTTTGATTTCAAAATCATGTTTCCAATCTGAATAACGGATTTTATATTTACTGTACACCTGAATTCATTAATACATGTGGTTAAAACGTTTTCCTCATGTGTCTAATAGTTCATTCATAATATAGTGTCCCACTTTACCTAACAAAGTGCCCCATTCAAAAAAAGAACAGACTACATAGAAGGATTATTTCTAAGAACACAAGCAATAATATTTTAATTCGTTTATTAGGCCCTACAAATGTACTATATGAAAATTACACAACACTTAAACCCTAACCCAAATCCTCATCACTAGGCCTACAGCTAAGGAAAACTGCACTACAGTTTACGTTAGCCGGCAAAGACTTTTCGCCGGTATCAGGTGTATGCTGCCAGATGAAACCAAAATGTCAGGTGGGAAATATGCCAAATGAATAAGTAAATAGATTAATAGCATATTAAATAGCCTAATATTGTGTGACCTGTATGATCTGTTGCCAAGAAAACAGTGAGCCTCCGCTCACTCTCACAATAAGACATTACTGAATCATGTGACTAAGCTCGGCGCGAGAACCAAAAGCAGCACACTCCGGCACCAGCTCCAGCATACGACTCCGAAATGTTGAAGGTGAAGCAGACATATCCAGGCCGGTTTAAAAAAATCTAGTGATGGTGCAACTGGCCAGCAAAAGAGGTTCAGTAAATGATCTGAGCCAATAGTATAACTTTCCGCAGAGCCTGTCAAACACTTTTTTGCACGCGTGGGCTAGACATCCAATGGAAATGGACATCATTCGCGTGGTAGCCTATTTTTTGAGATGTTTCAAACATTGACCTCAAAATCCCTAGTCAGATTGGAAACATGACTTTGGAATCAAAATATTGTGCAAAAAGATTGCTCTCTATACACATAATTGCGATCTGGCTCAATTTATTTAGGTAAGGCAATTATGTAGCTAATAATTGCGACTACAGTTGGTATAGAGTATTTAAACTGAGTATATGCTCAGCTCACAAAGATTGTGAAGAGCTCATTCTGCTGACTAATTTAAATAAAAAAAACATTTGTTGGATCACAGAGTTTGTGTTTTATTGCTGTTTAAGTGTAGGCTATTATACAGTACAGCTATTTAAAACATATGTCCGGTAGCTCATCTGTATGGCCAGAATTCTGGAATTTTAACGCCATATTGGCCGTTTTGATAAGACAAATAAGAGACTGCGCTTGTCTATTAAATAATAATGATGTGAAATTAGGCTACATTGCGGCATGGCAAAACTATTCTACACTTGATTTAAACATACTGAAATTTAGACGCTACTTTTATTTATTTGTCAATGCAATTGATTTGGGACATACCATTTTGACCCTCCTTCGATGACTTCCTAAATAGGTGTAGCATATATTACATTGTTCCGTTGTCAGAATTCTATACTCACAAACTGAAAACTATTTAGAGACTAATTACCATTTGTTTTACATTTTATTCCTACGTAATAACTGATTAGGCATGTGAGAGTACAAGTATTGTAACAGGCGCTTTGTCTCACCCGTCTCTCTCTTTGGGTTAATGTGGAGTAATTAAGAGTAATTTGTCGACTTTAGGCCATTGTACAGTAAATAAACAATTTACATGATCTGTTCAAACAACATTTTATTAGAAACTTTAGAAAAAAATCAATCGTTATTTACCTCTGAAAATATAAATGAAACATTGATGTAGCCTATAGCCTGTTTAATAAACGTCCTTCATGTAAACATGTTATGTTAAAGACTTGAATTATATTTTCGCTTGGGTCTACTGCGACATATTGTACTTTATCAAAGAAATCTGGTGGGAAAAGTAATTTCTTATTTTTTTATTTGAATACATTTTTATTGATAAAAACAGATGCAGTCTTAAGGAAATATTCATGCAGAAAAGTGGCATTAATGACGCAATAAGTAATGTAGGCTACTTGGTAAAAATCTGCAATTAGCCTACATAAATGTTAACGTAATTGTTATAATCAACAACTATATTTCCAGTCAAATAATTGTATTTCGGTTTAAATAATTACAATTAACGAAAAGGAAGAGATTCACGTGTGTAGACCAATAACATGGAATTAAACACAGCAACATAGCAATCCATGAATAGGATTATAGTAGACAATATTTCTCCGATTTGGATGTTTTATTCTGGCCATATAAATACAGACGCAGGCTTGAATAACAGCAGTTTCAGGCGGGTGTCGACGTTCTCACAGATGCCTCCTGGTGGTCATTCTTATTTTTTATTTTATGTTTTTGTCCATGCCCCACGGCACTGCAACTTGCCTTGTCGTGTATGCCTTGTCGTGGACCGCCCCCTTGGTGCTGGAATTAAACGAGCGACATCTGTATGCACTTGTATTTTGGAATTTGCCTGCTAGTTTGCATAGTTATGTATATTATTGCTATACTTGCTTATACTTATATTCATTACTTCTACCCATATTGATCATAATCCCCATCCTACTCTTTTTAAAATTTCTGCTAGTTTACACTGTTAAGTATATTATTGCTCTATTTTTGCTTTATATATTTCTTAATTCTTACTACGTAGATGTGTGCCATGTCACAAGAATTTCATTGTGCAGGATGATGCTGTGTTATTCGGTGCATTTGATAAATAAACTTTGAAATTCTGGATTTCCTTTGCATGCATCGACTTCTGCCTTTTCACGTCTGACCACGCTGTTTGCCTGCTCCTGGGGTTGTGTTTGAAAATATATTCTACCCGCTCTGCAATTGGGACAATACTTCTGACTCTCCTGAGTTGTATTGTGGGAGAATCAATGGAGCAACTTCGCCAACAAGATATGAGCATGCAAGAAACATTTTACTGAAGAGAATCGTGACCCATGTTCACTTAGAAGATGACTAAAGGTGAATGCAATTCCATCAAGTTACCCAGTTCAACACGTAGAGACAAGACAGATTGTAAGTAATACTTCCGATTGCTATGTTATAATACACAAAGTACAAAGATATTCTGGGCAAGGATTGGGGATTAGCGTGTTCACCATCGCCCCTCTTTAGCTGCTGTCCAAGCTTCTATTCGATCAATTCACCATCTGTATATTATGGTTAGAACAAGTAAGGCTCTATCCCCCGAAAAATGTTCTTCCTGCTTGTATTCAGAGTCAGACATAATAAATATGTATTTTCCTTTCTCTCTAAAGCAAATAAAGTTTGACTGTCCGAAGTGAATATTAAAATGATATGTGAAACTTGCTTTCTAACTATCGAATACAAACTTTTGTTTACTGTGATGTATACACTTACTCTTCCCGAATGACTGCGTGAATTGATACACTCGTGTACAAAAACACAGGAAGTACTTGTTTATTTGAAATGAGAATTATATTGCGAAAATGTCACAACATGACATTACAACATTACAACCTTATATTACAATATTAAAACCTCACATTACTGCATCACAACATCACATTACAACATCACAATCTCACATTACAACATTACAATCTCACATTACATCATTACAACCTCACATTACTGCATCACAACAGTACATTACAACCTCACATTACAATATTACAACCTCACATTACAACATTACATAATTACCACCTCAAATTACTACAATACACCATTGCAACCTCACACTACTGCATCACAACATGACATTACAAAATCACAACCTCATACGACAACATTACATAATTACAATCTCACATTACTGCATCACAACATGACATTACAACACAAGATCATATTACCTCATTACAACCTCAAATTTTTGCATCATAACATCACATTACATCCTCACATTAAAACATTACATAATTACAACCTCGCATTTCTGCATCACAACATGACATTACTAAATTACAACTTCACGTTACAACATTACAACCTCACATTACATTTTACCAACCTCACATTACAGCATCACAAGATGAAATTACAGCATTACAACATCACCCGACAACATTACACCATTTCATCATTACAACCTCACATTACTGCATCACAACATGACATTACAACATTACAAACTCACATTACAATACTACGCAATAATAACCTCAAATTACAAGATTACATCACTACAACCTCACATTACAACATTGCATTATTACAACCTCATAGTAGAACATCACCCTGTGTTTTCATAGATGAAGTAATTTACTGTGGGAGAAAAGTGTGTGGAAAATAAGTATTGATGGGAAGGTTCCAAGCCATTCTCTATTTTCCTGTATGTGACTAAATATGTTTGTTTCTATATATGTCATCTAGCTATCAAACCACTGGATGAGAAGCAACTGAACAACTTTCACCCATTTATTGAGATGATTTTAATGACATTTTCTTGAAGGTACAGTTTGCAAGTTTTTACTTTTGGCACAATGTAGATGCTGGTGGCAGTGAGATGACAGAAATGCTTGCCTGCGCTTTATCCTGTGCACCACAATGTATGAGCGTGCTGCACTGACAGGGCTGTGAAATAGTGCCTGATCAGAATTGCATGGACTTACTGTCGACAGAGCACAGGAATATGTTTTGACTGACAGGGCTGTCTGATAGAGTGCCTTTTCAGAATTGCATGTACTCATTGTTGACGTTTGTTTATAGTACAGTGGACATTCAAGGAAAACAGTGTTTGGACACTCTTGGACCTGAATTAATGGTGGCTACAAATTATATGCATTTTTTACAGTAAAATTAATTCTCTACATACTGTTCTACTGATTGTTCGAATGTCGGCTAGTCAAAGTCTTTTATTTATCAAATGCACCGAATAACATTGCATCATTCTGAAAAATGATAAATCAAAAAAGAGTACTGTTCTCCTGATCTGGAATGATTTATATCAACGATGTGACTGTCATACTACAGTACTGTTCTCCTGATCTGGAATCATTTATATCAACGATGTGACTGTCATACTACAGTACTGTTCTCCTGACCTGGAATCATTTATATCAACGATGTGACTGTCATACTACAGTACTGTTCTCCTGACCTGGAATCATTTATATCAACGATGTGACTGTCATACTACAGTACTGTTCTCCTGACCTGGAATCATTTATATCAACGATGTGACTGTCATACTACAGTACTGTTCTCCTGACCTGGAATTATTTATATCAACGATGTGACTGTCATACTACAGTACTCTTCCCCTGACCTGGAATCATTTATATCAACGATGTGACAGTCATACTACAGCACTGTTCTCCTGACCTGGAATCATTTTATATCAACTGCAAACCTTTCTACAGCCCAAGGGAATTCTCATCATTTATCCTGGTCGGTGTTTACATTCCATCGTCAGCCAACGTGCACGAAACACAACGGCTGCTGGCCGAATAGATTCTCCGAGCGGAGCAGTTCTTGGCGACTTCAACAAAGGTAACCTAAGCCTTGAACTCCAGAAATATAAACAGTTTATTAAAATCCCAACCAGCAACGCAAACACTTTGGATCACTGCTACACTACAATTTCTAAGCCTGTTATGCGAAGGTTGAATATTTTGTTTTCACCATTAAGCTTTGTGTTAAACTGACTAACGTTTCTAATTAAGTTTACCCTTATTACCCTTATTAATTGGAACAGTCATAAAAATTGAGCAGTTGCTAGCGAGACTGAAGATGAACTTTACAATGCCAAAGCTAATTCATTTCATGGCACAACAATGTTCATTTTTCTTTCATTCGTGAATGACATTGATACAATAACTATCAATATAAGTGACGATAACTGACTTTTTCATCAAGTGAAAAGACGAGAGAATTGTGGAAACCCCTACTATTTTACTGGACAAGGGATTGTTATCTAGCCTATATTACCCCTAAAAGCATGCATGGATGCGTACTTCTAAAATCCACCCGAAATAGTTGCAATATGACCGTAAACAGTTTTATTTTAGGCTTACTATAACGTAACTACTTAAGGTTGTAGCCAGCGAAGTTTTTGCCTATCCTGACCCGAAAAGCATGTACGGATGTGAACTTCAAAAATGCACCAGAAATAGTCACAATATGACCGTAAACAGTTTTATTTTAGGCTTACTATAACGTAGCTACTGAAGGTTGCAGCCAGCAAAGTTTTTGTCTATCCCAAATAAATCCTAATGCATAATTTATTTTGACTGTGATGAGGCTCGAACACGGGACATCTGTGTTCGTAGTCCGCGTCTCTAACCACTACTCTATTTAACAAAGGATTGTCAGTCAATCACTCAGTAAGAGACATTTGCTCTTCTTGGCCGGCTCTGCTCACGCAGTCCGGCAAAAATGGAATAGAATAAAAACTGTCAGATCGTTAAAATTCTCTAACTGGGGACTCTCCACCCTGGTATCTCAATCCTTGCACTCCAGTGGTTGGATGAACCCGTCATTCCCTTTGTGAGATAATCTCTGCATCGATGTCTTACCCGGCTGTCTCCAGGGGGACATTTATGCCATGTCTGCACATGCATTTTATATTCATCCTCGATGAATTACAGTTTCCAATACTGTTTACTTGGATAAACTCGTCAGTCCCTTCGTGAGATATTCTCTGCATCGATGTCTAAATTATAGCAGCAGCACAAGACCTTGCATTATCTGTCCTCAGCAGATTGTTACATTAACACAGCGGTTATTCCGCTGATAGCGCCAGAAGGGCATTACCGAAAAACCATTTAACGATTGGTAAAACATAGAAAAAGGAAATAGAAATAGAATCAAAATGAAATAAAAACATAACTGGTAGATTCCATTTTAGATTCCATGAGGAAGCTAAAAAAGCTGTAAGGCTAACAGTGTGGTGAAATTTAAGCGCTCAGTCACAGGCATGTGAAAAGAGAAGCGTTTTTAACCTGGATTTAAAAATTGATAGGTTTGGGGCATGTCAAAGATATTCTGGTAGTTTATTCCAGTTGTGTGCAGCATAACTGCTAAATGCAGCTTCGCCATGTTTAGTTTGGTCTCTGGGCTCTACTAGCTGACCTGAGTTCATGGATCTCTGTCTCCCGTCTCCCGGCCTCCCTCCATCTCCTGGTCTCCCTCTGTCTCCCGGCCACCCTCCATCTCCTGGTCTCCCTCTGTCTCCCGGCCTCCCTCCATCTCCTGGTCTCCCTCTGTCTCCTGGCCTCCCTCCATCTCCTGGTCTCCCTCTGTCTCCCGGCCTCCCTCCATCTCCTGGTCTCCCTCTGTCTCCTGGCCTCCCTCCGTCTCCTGGCCCCCCCGTCTCCCGGCCTCTGCATCTTCATTCTCCTGGCCTCTGTACCCTCCATCTCCCGGCCACCCTCCGTTTCTTGGTCTCCCTCTGTCTCTGGGGCCTCTGTACCCTCCATCCTTCAGCTTCCCTCTGTCTCTGGGGCCTGTCAACCATCTGTCTCCTGGCTGCACTCTGTCTCCCAGAATCATCCAGAAGCTATGAACATTTTATGTTGGGGGCATTTCTGCAATGCTGATTGCAAGAAGGTGGCGTGTGTACATCGCAAGGCCCAGCGTCTACCCAGTTTTTGCAAATTAGCAGTGATTTACTTATTAGTTCTTAGTTTATTCACTTAGTACAGCCTAGCATGCACTCTATACAGTCAATAAGAACTCCTAGACATTGGAACACAATGCACAGAACGTTTTTGACAACTTCCAACTTCCACCAGAGATCGTGAAGATGCCTCGGGAGAATCTATTCACATTGTCGACTGGAAGTGCCTGGAGGCGGCGTCGAGATCGAAAACAAAGGTGTGGGAAGCGTGGAGGCCTCCGAGCTAGGCTAATGTTAGCCCCCCATCAGCCTTCATTACCTATCCTTTTCCTCACTAATGTAGGGTAACTGGTGAACAAAATGGATGAAATATGACTGAGAATCATCTCACAAAAATGGATTATGGATTGCAGCGTCATGAGTTTCACAGAAACTTGGCTTAAGAACAACATGCCTGACAACGTAATCAAGCTGGAAGGGCACCATGCCTTCAAAGCTGATCGGACAGTAGAGGACTCCGGCAAGACTAGAGGAGGTGAGCTGTGCATCTATGTAAACAAAACATGGTGTACAAACACAAACATTCCGGAGGCTTACAAAGACATTCGCCTCCCCCACCTGGGACAGTCGGATCATCTTTCACTGTTCCAACTCCCAAAGTTTTTACCCCTCATTAAACGTGTGAAACCATCTGTGAGGACAGTCAAAGTGTGGCCAGAGGGGTCAGACTCACTGCTACAGCACCAGTTCCAACACGCAGACTGGAATTTGTTCGCTACTCAAACCACCCTTGACTCCCATACGGACATTGAAACATATGCTTCTTCCGTTCTGGATTACATCAACATTGGCATCAACAATGTCACCACCCATAAACTAATAAAGATATTTCCCAACCAGCAGCCATGAATGAACAAAGAGGTCTGACAACTGCTAAAGGCACGCGGCTCCACTTTCAGATCCGGTGATGTGGAGGCCTACAGCTCATCCAGGGCCAACCTGAAAAGGAGCATTAAGATGGCTAAAAGTTACCACAAACTGAGGATTGAGAAGCACTTCAATAATAACTCCGAACCCCGATGCATGTGGTAGGGCATCCAAGCCATCACAGACTACCAGCCAAAGAACCCCACCCCCACAGCCAGCAATGTCTCCTTCACTGACAAGTTAAACAGGTTCTACGCTCGCTTCAACAGGGACAACAAAGAGCCAGCCATTAAAGCTGAACTCCCCCTGGACGGCCCCCCTCAGAATATCCAGTGCCGATGTGTGGTCTGCACTGAGCAGGGTGAATGCACACAAGGCTGCTGGTCCTGATGGCGTCCCGGGCGTGTGCTCAGAGGATGTGTACCGAAACCATTGTGCCAGTGCTGAAGCCGTCGACTGTGTCTAGCCTGAATGACTTCCAACCTGTCGCACTCACCCCCACAATCATGAAATACTTCGAAAGACTCGTTCTGTCCCACCTTAAGTCCTGCCTCCCCCCAACACTGGATCCCTACCAGTTTGCCTACCGGTCTACAGAGGACGCCATCTCCACAGCTTTACACTCTACTCTGACCCACCTGAACAAAACCAACCAATGTGAGAATGCTATTCATAGACTTTAGCTCAGCATTCTACACGGTCATCCCCTCTAGGCTGGTCAACAAACTCCATGACCTGGGGACCCTCTCTCTGCAACTGGACTTTGGACTTCCTAACCAACAGATCCCAGTCTGTCAGGTTCGACAACTTCACCTCCTCCACCCTGATCCTGAACACTAGTGTTCCACAAGGCTGTGTGCTGAGCCCCCTCCTGTACTCCGTCTTCACCTACGACTGCGTTCCTATACACAGTTCCAACATCATGTGGCAAGTTCACAGACGACACCCTGGTGGTAGGCCTGATCAGTGAAAATGACAAGTCAGCCTACAGGGAGGAGGTCAGGTGCCTGGCAGCATGGTATGCTGACAACAACCTGGCCCTCAACCAAGCCAAGGAGCTCATTGTGGATTACAGGAAGTCTAAAGGCTACAGTCATGCCCCGGTTCTCATCGATGGCACCGAGGTGGAGCGTGTGTTCAGCTTCAAATTCCTGGGTGTCCACATCTCCGAGGACCTCTCCTAGACCCTCAACACCTCAGCCCTGGTCAAGAAGCATGCTAGTTTATTTACCTAGCACAATTCATACTTAGAAGCAATTCAATGTGCTTTACAAAGAAAAAGAGAAATATCAAAATACAATAGAATAAAAACAAATACTACAATAAAAACAATGAACAACAATAAAACATCATAATAATTAAACATCGAATAAGAAAATAGAATAAAAGAACAAAATAAACCCTAACTGGTAGATTCTGTAATAGATTCTGTGAGGAAGCTATAAAAGTTGTAAGGCTAGACAATGTGGTTAAGTTTAATTGCTCGGTCATAAGCACGTGAAAAGAGAAGTGTTTTTAACCTGGATTTTAAAATTGATTGGGGCATGTCTAAGATCTTCTGGTAGTTTATTCCAGTTGTGTGCAGCATAACTGCTAAACGCAGCTTTGCCATGTTTAGTTTGGACTCTGGGCTCTACTATCTGACCTGAGTTCATGGATCTATGAGCCCTGCCTGTACTTTTTGAGGAGGCTGAAGAAGGCCCGCTTGTTTTCCCAGATCCACGTGAACTTCTACCACTACACAATCGAGAGTATTTTGAAGAACTGTGCCACAGTGGGGTTTGGCGGATGCTCTGTGGCTGACCCTACAATGGGTGAACCACCCAGCACATCACTCGTGCCTAGCTCCCAGCCATTGTGGACCTCCACACATATGTCTGCATAGGGCGCGCTGCATCATCAGAGACAAACTGTTTGCCCTCCTAACATCAGGCAGGCGGTACAGGTCTCTTTGTTCCCGTACCAGCATCCCATCTACTGTAACCCTGCTGAACTCTGACCCATCCCATCACTAACCAGACCCACCTGCCCACCGCTTAGTACTGCCTCTCAGGGACCTTGTTGCACTACTCCCTTGTACTACTCGTCTACCTTGGGAACCTCATTGCTGCTATCCCTGCATTTCAGTTGTACAGACTACCTTGCATCTCCAACTTGCTCAATTGCACAGTCAGAATTGCCATTTGTACTTGCATTTGCCCCATCGCACAACTATTAATTTCCACTTGCACATACATATACCTAATCCTTGTAAATTTCCTGCCCTCTTCTATTTGCACTTCTGGTTAGATGCTAACTGCATTTCATTGTACTGTACTCGTACTGTTCAATGACAATAAAGTTGACTCTAATCTAATCTTGTGGAGTGTGTGTGTGTTCATGCCACATTAAACTGTGTGGTGTCATTTCAGGAGGCAAATCAACATTTATCCAAAATGTATTTTTGTCTGTGTGAACAACTTTCATTTATGTGAGAAGTGTGACCATGAAGATGTACAGACCAAAGGTGATGTTTTTTTATTTTTCATTTTACCTTTGTACAGAGAAATAAACTGAGACCAATGTCTCTTTTTCAGCTGAGCCCTGTATTACAACAAAAAAACACAAACAAAATGGAAATAAAACAGACCTATCGAAAAACAAACACAATAGAAAATTAAAAGATAATTTAAGAAATTTAAAATATCTAATAGGCATTAAATATTTTACTTAAGATCACCCTGCATAACACTCCATGAGTGTGGGGCAAAATATTTAAAGTAGTTTTACGGTTCTGAAAAGGCCCGCGGAATCTCCAGTCACCAAATACAATCTTGTCAAATATAAACAATCTTAGTTTCATCAGACCCAGGAATTTTGTTTATCATGGTCTGAGAGTCCTACAGGTGCCTTTTTTCTGTCATATGGCTTTTACTGATGAGTGGCTTCCATCTGGCCAATCTACCATAAAGGCCTGTTTGTTGAAGTGCTGCAGAGATGGCTTTCCTTCTTGAAAGTTCTCCCATCTCACACAGGAACTCTGGAACTCTGACAGAGTGATCATCAGGTTCTTGGTCACCTCCTTGACCAAATACTTTCTCCCTTTGTTGCTCAGTTTGGCCACGCGGACAGTTCTAGGAAGAGTGTTGGTGGATCTAAACTTCTTGTGGATCGTCTGTGCTGAAGACATTTTTTGGTATCCTCCTGATCTGTGTCCTGACACAAAGATGTCTCTGAGCTCTATGGACAATTCCTTCGACATTGTTTTTTGTTCTGACATGCGCTTTCAACTGTGGGACCTTATACAGACAAGTGTGTGCCTTACCAAATCATGTCAAATCAGTTGAAATTACCACAGGTGGAACATCTGAAAGATGATCAGTGGAAGCAGGATGTCATGGCAAAGGGTCTGAAAACTAATGTCAATGTTTTATTTTTCTGTTTGTTTGTTTTTTCAATACATTTGCAGACATTTGCAAAGAACTGTTTTTGCATTGTCATTTTGGGATATGGTATATAGATTGGTGCGGAAAAAACAATATAATCAATTTTAGAATAAGGCTGTAACATAACATAACAACAGGTTTCTGAATACTTTCAACATACATCTCTTTCTCCTATTTAATATGTATTGTCTCTTATTGAATAGGCCTTTATTTTATTAAATACATGTGTTGTCTGCTATTGAATATGTCTTGTTGGTCTTCTGTTTCCAATTATTCTTGCATTAGTTTTTACCAGGTAAGTATGCTATCAACACATTTCTTTACAGCAACAACCTGGGATCAATTAGGGTTTTGTGTCTATCACAAAAGGACAGAACAACAGGGTTTTCACCTTGGTGGCTCTGGGGTTAGAACAATCAACCTTTTGTTTTCTGGCCCAACACACTTAACCGCTAGGCTACCCTTACTGAATGTGTATGTCTTGTCTCTGATTAAATATACAGCATCTCTGTCTTGTTTCTCAGGGCAAAACTGTTCAGAGGGAAGAAGCTCCAAGGAGACTATGACGTCAAAGTGGAACAGGTACTATTACACACACTCCATTTGGTTTGAATGTATTCATCCTTAGGAACCCAGTTTGCAACTGGCATAACCACAAAGAACACAGGGAATGTGTTGTTGATGAGATTTGAAAATGTTTTTTTGTCTTCCTGTTTACAGTTTCTTAAACAATACCATTTGTTGATAATGACATTTTAAAATACTCTAGCTGCAACAGTAAGTAAAAACAATGGATTTGCTTGAAAAAACTAAAAATAAGTTGCTCTGGTAATAGCATCTGCTAAACAACCAAAAAGTATATTTTACTGGTGTCTTCAAGTGACCTTTAAAAAAAAAGCATGCACAGTAATTTCAATGCAATTTTGTGAATCAAAGAAGCGTGCTCAAGATTTTTCAAATGTCTGCTTTTTTGAGCTGCAGCGTTGATTAAAAAGTGCAAGTATATGTGTTATTGTTTTTTGTGGTTGTTCGCACATAAACTAAAATCTAGGTCAGGTGAGCATCAATTTAAGATGGCCGGTTGACACAGCTGTAATTGGGCTGTGCTGGTATACAACTGTGCAGCTCTGTTGTATCGGAAGCAGATTTGTATAATTGCTTATTCTGTAATATTTGATAAATAGGCATTGTAGTGTAATATATTATATATAGGTCTTTCTAGAAACTAGGCTACCAGTCAAACTTTTTGTAGGGGACAACTGTTATAAAACCGACAAGGCAATTTGGTTGGTTTCCTTTCCAATACATCCTACTCATTCTAAGCCAAGATGTATCGCTCTCTGTGGGACCCTCAGGCACTTTTTATATGCCGCTACCTGGATTTGAACTCCTGGCCACAATTCTATAGCTTTTTGTCAAGGGATTTACTTACAGTCAACCGCTGTGCCATTCAGGAGGGACTTTAAAACAATTTATGAAAGATCAAAACTGTCCTTACCAGTTCTTCTTTAATTTGATACAAATTTGGGGTTTAGCTGTCCATTCACAAGGTCATATTCTCACCATGTCAGCTGATTCACTTTATGAATAAGTGTGTGGTAGAAAGCTAGTTTAATAATGCAGTTGATGGATCAACAAGTGCAGGAAGTCATGTTGATCGCAGCGATATACAGCATGTTTTACCAACCAGTTTTAATTTAATTACCCCACACTGTGAACAACATTGCTACAAAGATGCTAGACCTGCTACATTTTTGCAGGCTACTATAGGATTTCTTAAAGGTGCCTTACGTAGCATTTTCCATTTAAAATATCCAATAATAACCCTTACATATCATTAGTTAATGTTAAAAAACGTCTCTGACAGAGTGTCAGGACTGATACTACCCCCCACTGCCATAGTTGCAACTAAAACATAGAAGGCCTGGACGTTCGTGGGCGTGCACTTTCTTGAAGGTGTGTGAGGTGACAGCCAATGACAAGCTTGTTTGGGTTCATGTTGGCCTACACCGAGCGCTCCAAAAACTAAAATATATAGAAGCAATATATAGAAAATATATAGAAGTTTTTATGAATAATGATGCAGAGTTGGTTACTTTTTTACTTGACAAGTAAGGTTACATTAAATATTTCATTTAGCTAGTTGGCTAAATAGTGAAGGAAATCTATGTGTAAATTCGATTGATGATGACGGAGAAACAATTATTTGACGTAGAAAATCATTCAATGTTCTTGTTTATTTTATTTGTATAAGTGCAGATACATTTTAGGAAGGTTTCTCCAAAGTCTTTGGTCGAGACGATGAGCCAACGTTAGCTAGCTCCTTGATTCCGTTTGCTGCTGGAAAATAGTGCTACAACCTGGTGTTCTCTGCAAAAAAAAAAGAAAAACTAACATTCATTGTGGGTTGTTTGACCAAACCTAATGAATGCACAAGCGACTATTGCTCGGAAGAAGCAATTACATTGCCTTTTAACTAGATTTAGCCTTATGCAAACTGGTCAAAATATGCATATTATTATTCCAGCTAGTGCTAGCTTGCACAATTATGGAAACCAAGATACCAGGCAAGCCTAGTTCAGCCGGCCCGCAATAAAAAGAGATGATTGTTGTTGCCCTCCCTGGAGGCGAACCCGGGTCTCCCACGTGAGCTGTGTCTTTAACCACTAAGCCACAGAGCAAAACATTTGCTGAGTGTCGGTATAGCCTCTTGACATTATATAATTTTGTCATGCAGTAACATCACGCAGTTTGAATATTTAAATATTTGAATATTTAACACCATTGTGTTCAACTGAGTAACGTTTCTTATTAAGTATACCTCCACCACAAATAGCAACTACGAACTGTATGGCTTTTGCCACTGGCCATTTTAACAGCTTATTAGCCATTCGTGATTGACACTGATACAATAACTATCCATATAGGTGACGATAACAGACTTTTTCGTGAAGTGAAAAGATGAGTGAATCATGTGAAGTTTTTGTCTATCCTGAACAAATCCTAAAACATAATTCGAAAATCCACCAGAAATAGTTGCAATATAACAGTAAACAATTTTATTTTAGGCTTCCTATAACGTAGCTACTGAAGGTTGTAGCCTATAGAGGACTAAATGTGCCAGAGGAACTAAATGTGCCAGATAGAGCTGTCCACATTGGACTGTGAGTTTTATGCTTGGAACACTGTGATTGGACACTTGAGAAGAAACCATCAGATGAGGCTATCAATCATGTAGCACACGAATGAGTTTCAGTGCGCTGTTGTGGTTATGGAAACATAATCAGGTGGAGGACTGGTAAAGTGGGTGTGTCTTGTTTGTGCCAGGCTTCCAGCACCGATCTATAGCTCAATAGTAGGCGTAAGCCTTTACAAGGTATGAAAAATACAGATTTCACCGTAGCAATGTTCTTTAGTTGCCAATAGAATAAATAGACGCAAGGTGTTAAACATAGGGACCAGGTCCGGGCAGGCTGGACAAAACAGATACAACTTAAGTCATGTTTTTCACTTCCCTGTTATAATCGGATTTAACAATCATAACAAAACGTTACTCCGAACACCCATTCAAAAACTGAATAGGCCTGAATGTATCAGGCAGACTACGCATAGACATAACCAATCTGACATGCCTTATCCAGAGTGGCCCTGATGAGATACTGAAATCACTTTTTCCTTTCTATTCTCAGTGAGTTGGGCTACTGGTATGTTGTGTTTGTTTCACCATTTATGCAGGGAACACAAGCATGCAGGGTTGCCAAAATAAGTGTGGCGTGCAACTGAAAGTTTGTTAACATCTATTGCCTGGTTGTTACAGTTGGTCAGTGGTCAATGTTGTCTCAATATCTTTCTCTAATTGTGTAACTTCCTAGAAACTATACATTTGAATGGACTTAATACTGCAAATGTTTTTTTTTTTCAAACAACAAAACTAGCCCAATTTAGAACATTAATTTGTTTAGAAAAAGAGCATGATGTGCTTTGTGATTTTGGAAAACTGCTTTGAACTTTTTACTGAGAATGTAATATCAATCAAATGTATCATGGCATAATATCGAGTAGGATGTAATTGAACAGTATTTAATATATTTTCATACAAGTTTATGGTGCCTGCAAATTGTACCTAAAAACGTCTACAAGACCCGTATCTGTTAACCACCCAATACTTGCCAGATTCTTCTGGGTTATTACAGGTTGTTTAAGGAGTGTAGTGTCAAGTTTCCAGTAACAGTGTTTTCAGTGTGCATGGACGTAATGGAATGGGAACACCTCAATCAAACTGAATGTCCCACTCGTATATTTCATTTGGATTGTGCAGACAAGCAAACAATAATTAAAAAATTACATTATAATTACATTATTAAAAATATAAATAAATAAATACACATTGCATTTGCATTGTGTACACTCGTGCATCATCCAAATAACCCAAACATTTCATTTGGATAGTGTGAAAGATTTGCGTAGTCCAAATGCAATAGATATTTCATTTAGATGCTGTAAAATTATGTGTTGTCCAAATGCAATAGACATTTCATTTGGATGGTGTGAAGTTGTGTGTCGTCCAAATGCAATAGACATTTCATTTGGATGGTGTTAAGTTGTGCGTCGTCCAAATGCAATAGACATTTCATTTGGATGGTGTGAAGTTATACATCGTCCAAATGCAATAGACATTTCATTTGGACGGTGTGAAATTTTACATAGTTCAAATGCAATGGGGCAGGACCTAACCCATTTGATAGAAGTGTTCTCATTGGACTGCAGTGTTTTGCGCTTGGAACTCTGCGATTGGACATTTGAGTACAAACTATCCGATGAGCGCTGTCAATCAAATAGCACACGAACAAGTTCCATTGTTTCCTTGTCCGTTATGGATACACAATTGGGTCGCTTTGAGAACTCATTAACCAGAGAATTTATTTTGTTGGCATGTGGCCTGTTTGCAGTTACTTTCATCGTGGCAACCGCATGATCGGTGGAGGACCGGAGAAGTGTATGTGCCCTTGGTTGTGTCAGGCTGCCAGCACCGTCCTTTAGCTCAATAGTAGGTGTAAGCCTTTAAAAGTCAGTGCATAGCTCTAGGCACATAGATTATTGGCATATAATATTTTTCTATAAGTGACATCAATAAGTTATCGAAAAAACCGAGAGGAGTAATTAGAAAAAGATGAGGTCAGAAATCAATAGGCTGTGAACGGCGCGTCTTTGCAAGTCTCTCCCGGGGTTGTAGTGGGGCCATCGGGTTGATTTCAACGCCGATGCATTGCTCTAGCCTCATAGATTATTGGCATATAATATTTGTCTATAGGTGACATGAATAAGTTATCGAAAAACTGAGAGGAGTTATTAGAAAAAGACGAGGTCCGAAATTAATATGCTGTGAATGGCGCATCTTTGCAGGTTTCTCCCGCGGGTTGTAGTGGTGCTATCGAGTTGATTTCAAGGCGAATGCATTGCTCTAGTCTCATAATTATTTATTATATCTCGTAATAATTATTTAGCCTTATACATTTGCCTGGTCTCTGACAACGACGAGTCAGCCTATAGAGACAAAGTAAGGTCACTGACTTCGTGGTGTCAGGAAAACAACCTCCAGCTCAATAGGAGCTGGAGGAGCAAACGGATCATTACAGATCCCAGCCACCCATGCCACGGACTGTTTACCAAGCTTCCGTCAGGCAGAAGGTACAGGAGTATTCCGTCCAAAACAAACAGGCTAACGGGACAGTTTATTTCCTCAGGCCGTAAGGCTGCTCAATTCAGGAACCCCTCTTCCCTTCCATCCATAGTCCCATGCACACCTGTCACTTTATATCATGCTCATCTGCCAATCATATCATGCACACCTGTCACTTTTACATTGCACTACTGTTGTACAGTTGTATAGTTATTATTATTGATGCATGTTTTTTCTATACTGTTATTATTGATAGTTCGTTTTATCTTCTTATTTCTATATTATAATTACTGTTACTTTTTTAACTTAACTGCACTGTCGGGAGTAGGAAAACCAAGCATTTCATTGCAATAACTTGTTATTGCAAATGACAAATAAACCTTTTGAACTTTGAACTTGAATATTAATCTTCAGTAAATTCAAAAAGAGACGATAGGATTTGTGTGGTATTTAGTTTCTCTTTCCCTCCTAACATAATGTAGATTTTCATTTTCGATCATTTACATTTGATGAATTACCCTACACAATAAGCAGAATCTCCTACTGAAAAATGGTAACCCATGTGATAAGTAGCCTATATCATTTGTAGTATGTTTCAATAATAGCCTAATTAAGTTTTCATTCATCTGGGAGAGTCGCGCATTTATCCATTAACGTCATGCATTCAGCGAGGGGTGATTAGCACCTGGGTACCATTTGGGTACCATTTGGGTACCAACGCTAGTGGCGTGGGCTGGATTAAGTCGGAAAAACAGGGTAAAAGACAACAACAGGTAAACAGTTTCTCAATAGTTTTCTGTTGGTCTGTTTAGACGGAACAGAACAATGTAATGGAAAAGCCTATTTAGGAGAAGTCATGGAAGGAGAAGAGTTTAGCTTTCAAAATGGCAGTTCTATTCTAATGACAAACTCAAACGCCAATTGGCATAGGCATTTGGCGGTTCTAGTGTTAAAGAGTTCTCAAAGGGACACGATTATGTATCCATAACAGACATGGAAACAATGGAACTCCGTTCGTGTGCTACTTGACTTGATTGACATGCAGCGCTCATCGGATAGTTTGCACTCAAGTGTCCAATCACAGTGTTCCAAGCATAAAACACTGCAGTCCAATGAGGACAGCTCTATCAAATGGGTTAGGTCCCGCCCCATTGCATTTGGACGATGTACTACTTCACACCATCCAAATGAAATATCTGTTGCATTTGGACTGTGCTCAAGTTCACACCATCCAAATGAAAAGTCTATTGCATTTGGACGACGCACACGTTTACACCCTCCAAATGAAATGTCTATTGCATTTGGATGACGTACAAGTTTACACCATCCAAATGAATAGTCTGTTGCATTTGGACGACGCACAAGTGCACACCATCCAAATGAAAAGTCTATTGCATTTGGACGACGCACACGTTTACACCATCCAAATGAAATGTCTATTGCATTTGGATGACGTACAAGTTTACACCATCCAAATGAATAGTCTGTTGCATTTGGACGACGCACAAGTGCACACAATGCAAATGAAATTATCCATTTAATAATATAATTATTGTTTGCTTGCCCGCACAATTCTAATGCAATGTAGGGGTGTGACTTTCAGTAAGATTGAGGTGTTCCCATTCCATTATGTCCGTGCACACTGAAAACACTGGGCAATTGACACTCTACACTACTCTGCAACCAGCAATACTGATCTATGATCATACTGATCACATATGAACATTCCAGATGTTGTCTTTTCATGTACATTCAATGTACATTAGAATATTCCTATGTCTGTACCATTCATATGCATACTACACTCATATGGAATTTATAATATTCAATACTTCTACCCATATTCTTCATATTCCCCATCCTACACTTTTACATTGTATATAATTGCTATATTTTTTACTTTATATATTTCTTAATTTTTACTACGTAAATGTTTGAACTTGAACTACACTAGTTGAAAAACTTGTAACAACCTAGAGGAATATCTGACTAGTAGTATTCGCGAAATTGCCAGGTTAACAGATACAGATATTGATGGTGTTTTAGACAACATTTGCAGGGACAATAAACTTGGATGACAAGATATGAAATACTGGTCAATTTAACTTACTCGATATTATGCCACGAAGAATATGGCTGATAGTTTTTCTCCGTAAAACATGCAAGGCATTTTTCCAAAATCACAAAGCACACCTTCCTCTCATTCTAAACAAATGAGCTTAATATATTCGGCTAGTTTTGGGATTTAAAATATAACATTTGCAGTATTAAGCCCATTCAAATGTGTAGTTTCTAGGAGGCTACACAATTAGAGAAGGGATGCATATGAACCTAATATAGTAGGTTCAAGCATGCCTGTTCAGTTAGGCATCTTGCCTTGTCCTCCAACATTGACCACTGACCAACAGTAGCAACCGGTCAATAGATGATAACAATATTTCTGTTGCACAACGCACTTGTTTTGGCAACCCGGCCCGCTTGTTTTGCCTGCATAAATGGCGACTAAAACGCAGTAATCCCGTAGCCCAACTCACGGAGAATAAGAAGGGAAAAAGCGATTTCATCCCGTCAGCGGCTGCTCTGGATACAGCATGTCAGATTGCGTAGGCCAATGTCTACTTGTAGTCTGCCTGCTACATTAAGGCCTACTTAATTTTTTTTTCATTTTTTTGGGGGGTGGGGGGTCGGGAGTAATGTGTTATTATGAATGTTAAATCCGATTAGAATGGATTTAATATTTTTTTCATTTTTTTGGGGGGTGGGGAGTCGGGAGTAATGTGTTATTATGAATGTTAAATCCGATTAGAACGGTTCTTCACTTCCGATTAGGAAGTGAAGAACGCGACTTGAGCTGTGTGTGTTTTGTCCAGCCTGCGCAACCTGGCCCAACTCCCTGTTTAACACCTAGCGTCTGTATTTTATCGGCAACTAAAAACATTGCTACGGTAAAATCTTTATCTTTATTGACGTTTACAAACGACTCTAACTTGTCAAGGCTCACGCCTGCTATTGAGCTGTAGAACGGTGCTGGCAGCAGGGCACAACCAAGACACAAACACTTCTCCGGTCCTCCACCTGATCACGCGGTTGCCGCAATGAAAGTAACTGCAAACAGGCCACATGCAAACGAAATAAATTCTCTGGTTAATGAGTTCTCAAAGCAACCCAATTGTGTATCCATAACAGACAAGGAAACAATGGAACTTGTTTGTGTGCTACTTGATTGACAGCACTCATGGGATAGTTTGCACTCAAGTGTCCAATCACAGTGTTCCAAGCATAAACCATTGCAGTCCAATGAGGACAGCTCTATCAAATGGGTTAGGTCCCGCCCCATTGCATTTGGACGATGTACAACTTCACACCATCCAAATGAAATGTCTATTGCATTTGGACGATGTACAACTTCACACCATCCAAATGAAATGTCTATTGCATTTGGACGACGCACAGCTTCACACCATCCAAATATAATGTCTATTGCATTTGGATAATGTATAACTTCACACCATCCAAATGAAATGTCTGTTGCATTTGGACGACGCACAACTTCACACCATCCAAATGAAATCTCTAATACATTTGGAAGACGCACAACTTCACACCATCCAAATGAAATGTCTATTGCATTTGGACGACACACAACTTCACACCATCCAAATGAAATGACTATTGCATTTGGACAACACACAATTTTACAGCATCTAAATGAAATATCTATTGCATTTGGACTACGCAAATCTTTCACACCATCCAAATGAAATGTTTGGGTTATTTGGATGATGCACGAGTGTACACAATGCAAATGCAATGTGTATATATTTATTTATATTTTTAATAATGTAATTATAATGTAATTTTTTAATTATTGTTAGCTTGTCTGCACAATCCAAATGAAATATACGAGTGGGACATTCAGTTTGATTGAGGTGTTCCCATTCCATTACGTCCATGCACACTGAAAACACTGTTACTGGAAACTTGACACTACACTCCTTAAACAACCTGTAATAACCCAGAAGAATCTGGCAAGTATTGGCTGGTTAACAGATATGGGTCTTGTAGACGTTTTTAGGTACAATTTGCAGGCACCATAAACTTGAATGAAAATGTATTAAATACTGTTCAATTACATCCTACTCGATATTATGCCATGATACATTTGATTGATATTACATTCTCAGTAGAAAGTGCAAAGCAGTTTTCCAAAATCACAAAGCACATCATGCTCTTTTTCTAAACAAATTAATGTTCTAAATTGGGCTAGTTTTGTTATTTGAAAAAAAAAACATTTGCAGTATTAAGTCCATTCAAATGTATAGTTTCTAGGAGGTTACACAATTAGAGAAAGATATTGAGACAACATTGACCACTGACCAACTGTAACAACCAGGCAATAGATGTTAATGAACTTTCAGTTGCACGCCACACTTATTTTGGCAACCCTGCATGCTTGTGTTCCCTGCATAAATGGTGAAACAAACACAACATACCAGTAGCCCAACTCACTGAGAATAGAAAGGAAAAAGCGATTTCAGTATCTCATCAGGGCCACTCTGGATAAGGCATGTCAGATTGGTTATGTCTATGCGTAGTCTGCCTGATACATTCAGGCCTATTCAGTTTTTGAATGGGTGTTCGGAGTAACGTTTTGTTATGATTGTTAAATCCGATTATAAAAGGGAAGTGGAAAACATGACTTAAGTTGTGTCTGTTTTGTCCAGCCTGCCCGGACCTGGTCCCTATGTTTAACACCTTGCGTCTATTTATTCTATTGGCAACTAAAGAACATTGCTACGGTGAAATCTGTATTTTTCATACCTTGTAAAGGCTTACGCCTACTATTGAGCTATAGATCGGTGCTGGCAGCCTGGCACAAACAAGACACACCCACTTTACCAGTCCTCCACCTGATTACGCACTTGTCACAATGAATGTAGCCTAACTGAAAACAGGCCACATGCTAACAACATAAATTCTCTGGGTAAATAGTTCTCAAAGCGACCCAATTTAGTTTCCATAACCACAACAGCGCACTGAAACTCGTTCGTGTGCTACATGATTGACAGCCTCATCTGATGGTTTCTTCTCAAGTGTCCAATCACAGTGTTCCAAGCATAAAACTCACAGTCCAATGTGGACAGCTCTATCAAATGGGTGAGGTCCCGCATTTGGATGACGCACAACTTCACACCATCCAAATGAAATGTCTACAGTGCCTTGCGAAAGTATTCGGCCCCCTTGAACTTTTCGACCTTTTGCCACATTTCAGGCTTCAAACATAAAGATATAAAACTGTAATTTTTTGTGAAGAATCAACAAGTGGGACACAATTATGAAGTGGAACGAAATTTATTGGATATTTAAAACTTTTTTAACGAATAAAAAACTGAAAAATTGGGCGTGCAAAATTATTCAGCCCCTTTACTTTCAGTGCAGCAAACTCTCTCCAGAAGTTCAGTGAGGATCCCTGAATGATCCAATGTTGACCTAAATAACTAATGATGATAAATAGAATCCACCTGTGTGTAATCAAGTCTCCGTATAAATGCACCTGCTCTGTGATAGTCTCAGAGGTCCGTTTAAAGCACAGAGAGCATCATGAAGAACAAAGAACACACCAGGCAGGTCCGAGATACTGTTGTGGAGAAGTTTAAAGCCGAATTTGGATACAAAAAGATTTCCCAAGCTTTAAACATCCCAAGGAGCACTGTGCAAGCGATAATATTGAAATGAAAGGAGTATCAGACCACTGCAAATCTACGAAGACCCGGCCGTCCCTCTAAACTTTCAGCTCATACAAGGAGAAGACTGATCAGAGATGCAGCCAAGAGGCCCATGATCACTCTGGATGAACTGCAGAGATCTACAGCTGAGGTGGGAGACTGTCCATAGGACAACAATCAGTCGTATACTGCACAAATCTGGCCTTTAT
>JACXGI010008810.1:0-32375 GCA_016801175.1 Esox masquinongy
GTTTTGTGCCAAAATTGCCTGGTATTTGGAACTGTTCATAATTCCCTCCACCCTGACTAAGGCCCCGGTTCCAGCTGAAGAAAAACAGCTCCAAAGCATGATGCTGCCACCACCATGCTTCACTGTGGGTATGGTGTTCTTTGGGTGATGTGCAGTGTTGTTTTTGCGCCAAACATACCTTTTGGAATTATGGCCAAAATGTTCAACCTTGGTTTCATCAGACCATAACACATTTTCCCACATGCTTATGGGGACTTGATGTTTGTTTTTGCAAACTTCAGCCGGGCTTTCTTTGTAAGAAAAGGCTTCCGTCTTGCCACCCTACCCCACAGCCCATTCATATGAAGAATACGGGAGATTGTTGTCACATGTAGCACACAGCCAGTACTTGCCAGAAATTCCTGCAGTTCCTTTAATGTTGCTGTAGGCCTCTTGGAAGACTCCCTGACCAGTTTTCTTCTCGTGTTTTCATTAATTTTGGAGGGACATCCAGTTCTTGGTAATGTCTCTGTGGTGCCATATTTTCTCCACTTGATGATGACAGTCTTCACTGTGTTCCATGGTATATCTAATGCTTTGGAAATTCTTTTGTACCCTTCTCCTGACTGATATCTTTCAACAATGAGATCCGTCTGATGCTTTGGAAGCTCTCTGCGGACCATGGCTTTTGCTCTGAGACGCAACTAAGAAAATGTCAGGAAAATCCTACTAGAACAGCTGAACTTTATTTGTGATTAATCAGAGTCACTTTAGATGATGGCAGGTATGTAATGACTTCTATTTAACATGAGTTTGAATGTGTAGACTTTTTATATCCACTGTAAATTTGTAATGAAAATCAACACATCAATCACTTGTAATCATGAATATATAAAGGTAATAAAACCTGTAAAAAACCATCATCTCCAACCTTTAATATCCTCGTACTGAGTTGGCTACTAGCCACCTAGGTGTCTTTATCCTTCTTATGTTGGAGCACAATCTTTTTCGGCACATAAAGGGCAGTCCCCCCTTTAACATTATGCACAATCATAAGGTTCTGGGTAATGATAATGTCCATCCGCAAATACTTGTCCGTTGATCTTCTTATAATACCCCTTACTACAATACCGACACCAGGTTTGCCTGTAGGGGCAAGGGTAATGTTTCGGACCTAGTCAGTCCTGAAGCTCCATTTCCTCATAGCCCTGATTGATCACACTCCCATCTGTTTCTGAATCATTATGTATTTCACCGTTCATGACTGGGGCTACCACAGCAACGTTGCTTGCTGAAATAGAATTCTGATGATAATATTCCTGACACGCCCACCCAGCTCCTGATTTGAGTGACCATTCACATTCTGGATTTCCGTACCTGGCAGGACAAAGGCCCTCTTTTGAGGTTACAGGGGTGTCCATGCTTATCCATGTACTGTCCGGGATGACCCTGTAGTGGAATAACTTCAGGGTCACTAGCAGCCGAGTCCCTACCTCTTAAAGGCATTTGGGAAACAACAGTCTTGGTCAAAAACGACCTGAGAGGAATGACACAGCATGCCACTACAGCCAACACAACTAATGCTATTCCTACCACAATACCTACTTTGGTTAAAATCGCACACCATTGTCCTAGTGACATCTCCAGCCAATCCCAAGTGTGAGCATCCAGGCCTGCATTATCCTTCCCCTCCTTCCTCGGCTGCTTGAGTTTGGTCATAGCTTGGGTAAAAGAACCGTCCAGGGCAGTGTTGTTTGGAATGAAAGTACAACACTGTTCTCTGAACATCACACAAACTCCACATTTTTCTGCTAAAATCCAGTCTAGTGCCTGCCTATTCTGCCATGTCATCTTACTCGTAGCTTGCAGTTACTCACCCAGGGCTGTCAGAGCTGCATCAGAATAATTGATAAATCGCTGCTGATTGTAATAAATGTAATTGATCCATTCCGCATTTTTGGCTGGTGCTATCCATGGATTCAAAGCCTGCACTAATTTCACTCCTTGCTTTAAACTCATTGGGGATTCCTCTTGGCTGACCTATTGCATCGATGATGACCTGCGGATCTGGTATGTAAGACCTCTTAACCCATGACCTCACCGGTTCCTCCTCGGGTGGCTGTATATTATTTGTTTGTATCCAGATGTGAGATATTATGGTCACATCTTGGGCCACCCTGACTCTGGCACATGTCCCTGACTAATTGTTCGGTAACACTGAGCGCAGCTGCCTTCCTCCACACATCCAAAATATATCTGCAATAGCCTGGTCTTGCTCCAAATAGATGCTCTGGGTTCCTGCCCTCTGGAACAGAGTAAAGCCATTACCAGTTTGTACCATTGATATCTCACCCCATCCAAGACAATTGTCATTTTGCATTTTGGAAAATGTCCAAAATCAACAGTTCCTCTCACCTGAATACATTCATGTCTACCCAAAATCCTCAAACCTGGCGCTGGAAGAGTAACCTCTGCCTTTTCTGAACTTATTTTTATGTCTAATACCTCACACTCTGATGTTATCGAGAAGTTATACCCCTTCATTTCCGCTTGGATCCGTGTGCTTCCCAACCAAACTAAACACGTTACAAAACATGGGTTTTCATCTAAACACTCTTCCCAACCTTTCTCAATAGGCACCACTACCATGCCTCCATGTCCTGCTCTTGAACACACCAAACAATTATCTAGCTCGTGTTGGTTAGCCGTATACTGAGCCCCTCTGTCCCAGTCATATTTTTCAGATGCTTCCATATGGCCCCTTTCTACTTTTTCCGTTGATTCTACGGTTGCGACTGGGTATGGTTCTATCTCCTCCATGGCTGCAGAGATTAACACCTGTGCAGACGCTGGAACCTCATCCCTTTCCATGGGCACCAACACAAGCGGCTGTACTATGGCAGGAGCTGGAGTTATTTTAGGGACAACATTTTGCGCCCCTCTCGTTGCGGATCCAGGGGTCAAGATTCGCTGGGTCACCGTGATTAGTTACTTTACTCTTCCTGAGGCCATATCATCATGCCACCATTCTATCTGTGGTTTCCTACTCCCACTCAAAAAGTTAGTGATAATTAGTTCAAGCAATAACCCTTTTTTACACTTATCGTGTTCAACCACTATCCTCCACTTTCCCTTTGTCTCCATGACCCTGATTAGGCAGGTACCCCCTGACCAAATTGCCTGACCATACTGAGCATCATCAGTCCAGCTACACAGGTTGTTCTCACTCTGCATTCTTACCCTAATGGACCTCTGCACCTCATACTTAGTTTTCTCCGGGATCACCACTTCTCTAGCCTCGAGTATATACTTTGCGTTTACAGCTCTTCTCCTGCGCCTTGTTCCTCTCCCTTGGTCCCACGGGGTATGTAAGTGTCCAATTCCTTGCTGTTTATGTCTCTATCCCATAATTGCCTCCATGTTTCTCCTTTAATTTCTACTGTACTTCTTTCTCTCACTGTTGCTAAAAGAGCTGTTTCCTCAAAAAGTTCTCTGGCCTGTGTCTTATTTATTTCTGGTCCTGTCCAAACTATACACTGATATTCCCCATTTTGTTCCTGTCTTCTTCTGGGTGGGCCGCACATGCCTGTCTCACTGTGAGCCTCAACATCCCATTGGCGCTTTCCCCCTTCTACACTTCCCAACCAGATCGTTTGGTTCTGGTCCCCAAGGTTCTCTGTACTAATAAAAATAGTTACCCTAAATCTCACGGCAATCAGACGAATAGGTATTATTCCTGCTAATAGTGCTGCCTTATTCCTTCTGTCCAGGTCAATGTCTGAGTCATTTACGTCAGAAGGGAGTTTAGTCACATTACTCCCAGTCCAGGTCCGTGAGGTTGATGGTAGCGAACTCTTGTTCAGTAATAGGGGTGCCTGATCTCCTTGTGTACTTTCTGCAGGTGCCTCCCCTGGGCTTCGTGGGCTGACGGGTTCCAGGGCGCGGGGAGTTTCCCCATCATCTTCCGCCACATCTCTACTTGGGCTAATAGCATCGGCCATAGTGCGCAGCCGAGCAACAGCAGACAGACCACCATCATGCCCCATGCCCATGCCTGACGTGCCCTCTCCTGGCGATTCTGATCCAGCAGGCGATGGTGTCCCAGCGGGTAAAGCAGGATGTCCCAGGTCTCCTTCAGCTTCCGCTGGTTCGGGTCCACTTGAATCGTCTGCATCATCACCTTCCTCTTCTCCTTCTCCCTGTTGTCTCTGATCTGCTCCTTGTGGAACCTTGGTGCAGTGATTGAGGTGGTACCAAGTGTTGCTGCCCTCTACTCGTATCGCTGTAGGCGTAGCTTGAACTACCCAGTATGGTCCTTCTCGTCTCGGCTCGTTCCACCTCCTCCTGAAGACCTTTATGTAGACTTGATCTCCAGGTTCCACTGCCCATGGCTGGTTGTCCTCTGGCTCTGGTACCCGTGCGCTTTCCTGTCGACAGATAACTTCATGTATAGCAGTTAGTTGTCTCACATATTCTCTGAGTGCCTGTTCTAATTGTTCCAGCGGAGGTCCTTCGTAAGGACCCCTTAGCACTGGTACTGGCATGGGCTGACCCGTAAGCATCTCATGCGGTGTTAGATGGGTTATTCTGTTGGCCTGCATGCAGTAGCTCATCAGTGCCAGTGGCAAAGCATCAACCCAATTTAACCTAGCACTGGCACAAATCTTGTTGATTTTAGCTTTCAGTGTTCCATTTACTCTTTCTAACATCCCTTTTGACTGAGGATGATAAACACATCCCAACCTCTGGTTAATTCTGAGTTGCTGAACCACCTGTCTCAATGTTCTCTCAATGAAGGCAGACCCATTGTCTGAGCTGATCTCTGTCGGGATGCCAAATCTTGGCATTACTTCCCTAGTCAGAAACTTTATCATCGTTCCTGCTCCTTCCACCCATCTGCTAAATCTATCGATCACCACAAGCATATACTTCGTTCCATTGACAGTTCTTAGCATATCTACATAGTCTATCACCAAATGCCTAAACGGCCCTTCTGCTGTTGGGAATGTGGCCCAACGGTGTTGTTATTCCTTTTCTGACATTGTTTTGTGCACATACTTCACATTCCACCAGGGCTGCATCTACCGTTGCCTGCATGTATGGTGACCAAAAACCCTGCTCCTTAATCTTCCTCATAACTTCGCCTCGTACACAATGGTCAAAACCATGTGCATTCGTGATCAGGATTCATAATAGAGCAGCTGGCGCCACTAGGTGTCCTGTATGAGATCTCCAGAGGCCTGCATCATCTCTGGTTGCTCCTCGCTTAAACCACACATTGCGTTCATAGACACTGGCTCTCTCTTGCATCCTGATAACATCATCCATTCTGGGGGCTGCCTCAACCAATATGGCTGGTGCCATTATCGCACTGTGACACATTGATGCTAATTTTGCTGCCTCGTCTGCTGCATTGTTCCCCTGAATTATATAGTAATTTCCTTTCTTGTGTGCCTGACACTTTATGATGGCCACTTGAAGCAGGAGAAACAACTCCAAATAAATGACAGACACCATGCACATAGGCTGAATCAGTGTAGATGTTCACTACCTTATCTCGTCCTTTCTTACAGGCGACTACCAAAGTTCTGCTAATTGAGCGGAACACGGCTGTGAACATGCCTGACTAACTATGGTCTGAAATTGGCCCTTACTGTCTCTTCTGACCATCGAGAATCCTGCTTGATTTCCTTCATAGTCCTTGTAACAGGATCCATCTACAAACAACTCTTCTTCGGCCCCCAAAATTGGGGTTGAGAGAAGGTCATGACGTTTACTAGGTCAAGCCTAGTAAACGTCAAGGACTCTGCTACACAATCATGAGGTTCTCCCTCATAACCAAGGGGAACTCTTTCTGCGGGTTAACTGTTGTACATCGTTTGATAATTATGTCTGGATATGTTAAAAGAGGAAAATAGTCTAACAACCTTGAGTTCGTTAAAACAAACTTCCCTCGCTCTATCATTTCTGCCACCTTGTGATGGGTGTGGATGATCACTGGGTATCCCATGGTGATAGTTGAAGCCTTATCATTTGCATATTGGACTGCTGCCAATCCCTCATAGCAGGGTGGATATCCCTGTGCCACTGAATGCAGTTTAGTGCTATAATACACAATGGGTTGTTTCTTCCTGCCACTACAAGTGTCCTGCATCAAAACTGCTGTTGCATATCCCGTCTCTATTAGCAACATACAACAAAAATGGCTTTGTATAGTCTGGTGTTCCCAGAGCAGATGAAGACTGCATATCCTGTTTTATTGTCTCAAAAGCTGTCAAAGCATCACTGTTCCAATTCAACTTGGCGCTTAACTGCTGCTGTCCAGCGTTTTTCATCAGTTTCCGTAGGGGTGCCACCTTAACTGCATAGTCTTCTATCCAGTCTGAGCTGAACCCTGTCATCCCCAGAAAGGTCGTCATTTGCCCTACCGTCTGAGGCAGTGGTGCCTTGCTCAACTCTTCTAGTTGAGCCGGGCTTATGGTTTTTGACTGGTGAGCTACAGTCCTACCCAGATATTCAACTTCTGTTTGGCAATACTGCAACTTTTTCTTGGACACCTTGTGTCCTCCCTCAGCCAATTTCTGCAATACTTTTATGGAGTCTGCATGGCATTGCTCCAACGTAGAAGCACATATCAACAAGTCGTCTACATACTGGATTAGCGTTCCCTCTAAGACAAGTTCCTCCAAATCTGCCTTCAACACCTGGTTGAAAATGTGCGGGGAATAATGTGCTGGGTTAAGCGCGTGTATCTATATTGCTTCATACCATAAGTGAAAGCAAACAGGTGTCTACACTCCTCGGCTAAGGGGACACTGAAAAAGGCGCCACAAAAATCTACAACTGTAAAGTACTTGGCGTCGATTGGGATGTTTGTCAGCAGTGTGTGTGGGTTTGGAACCTCTGCCTGACAATCCTGCACAATCTCATTTATTGGTCGTAAATCGTGGACACGCCTCCACTTCTTTTTATCTGCTTTCAGGATGGGGAACAGTGGGGTATTACAGTCACTAACTGTCTCTTCCAACACACCGGCTTCCGCCAGTCCTTCAATGGTTGGCTCAATGCCTGCTTCTGCTTCTGGCTTCATGTAATACTGTCTTTTCCACACAGGCTTAGATCCGGGCTTCACCCGGATGTGCACTGGGTTTGCTGATTTAACCAGTCCAACATCTGTGTCATGTTGTGACCATACCTGCTCTGAAATTACTCGTTCCATTTATTTCCTTAACATGTCTTGTTTACCAATAGCTTCCCCTATTTGTACTTGCTGGCCTGTAGTGATCTCCACTTCCTGTGGTTCTCCAATAATTTCTGCAAAACAGAGAAACTTGATTAAATCTTTCTCAGGAGAGCAAAGGATTTGAGGGTTATCTGTTTTTTTCCACTGTACCTGCTTTGCTCGTTTCATCATTGGACCCAGGTCCTTAGCTTTTAATCCTTTATTTACCAATAGAGTGACATGCGGGTTTGACCCAGGCACATCAAACCATTTGGCTATCAATTCCGATCCCTGTGTATCACATACTTCCATTGCTGCCCCTTGTTTCCCTATCACCAAATATTGTGACTTATTAGGAGCCGGTTTCCCATTTACATTCATCAACCACAGCTGTTCGAAATATATGTATTGGTATGGGTCATATCTCAATGTACAATGGTAATCCATTGAGGGCCATCTAGCCTCCGGTATTTGTGCCTCAGTATATTTCCCCCATTTGGAAGTAACTTTTCTGACTCCTTCTTCTATGTCTCCTATCCAGTAGACATTTGCTAAAGATGCCTGTTGCATCATCATCTGCCTTTTGATCCCAGTTTCCTCTATTATTATCCCATCAGGTGTGCATTGAATCTGCAGTCCCAATTGACACAATGCGTCTCTTCCCAATAAGTTCATTGGGGTGTGTGCTGAAACTAATATGGGAAGTTTAGCCGAGCGTCCGCTCGTGGCTAGATGTACTGGAGCATTCATGGGTATCAGCTGCGTTTGTCCCGAGAATCTTACTGTCTTAGCATATTTTCCTGACATAGGGAGGTGTGAGGCATAATTTGGACTTACACAAGAGTAAGTGGCTCCAGTATCTACCATCATCGGTGTGCCTCTATTGTTTACTTGAACCTGCAGCATTGGTTCCTTATCAGTTTGCACTGTTAGTGCTATAAACTGACCCTCCCCTTCAGGATTCTCTAGGCCCCCTCAATATCTCTGATTTGGTCCTGCCCAAGGGTTCACAGGACCCTGAGGGGGTTGAGACTATGGCTGCTGCCAAGCCAATTATTTGGGCCTTGGTTTGGCCCAGTTCTATCAGGCCATGGGTTTGTGGGACAGCTTCCTCTGGTGTGCCCTGCCTGGTTACATCCCCAGCACACACCCACTGGGCCCCTTAGCCCTCTATACTGATTTCTTGGCCCATTTCCTTGTCCCCTACCCTGCCCTGGGGGCTGGGTAAACACATTCACTAGTGGTGTTGTGGGTGACTGTGGGGCCTGCGGTTGTTGTGGTGGTTGTTGACCTCCCTGGAGGACGGGCGCCATGACGCTTTCCTCGGTGCCCGTTACAGTGGTCACCGGGGTTTGAGTCGTTTTCTTTTTTGTCAGTTCATCCAGTTGCAGTTGGGTCCTCTGCTCAGCCATCTTCTTTTCATTTTTTCTGTATCGTGGGCAATGCTTCCACCAGTGCCTTCCTGAACATGAAGGACACTAGATCATCGCTGGGTCTTTCTCAGTTTCCAGCCTACACCTCTCCAGCTGCTTCTGCAAATATACAGCTGGATTTTCAGCCTCCCCCAGTGGTGTTCATTTCAACACATCAGAGTCTATTACAGCCGGGTACTCTTCCCTTAAGGCCCTCCACAGTTGTTGTCAGAACGGGTCAAAGGACTGTCCATCCCCCACGACTGTCCCTATCATTTGTGCCAGACCGCCATCTCTCAGCACCGCCTCCATTTTGGTCGTCCCCACCACTCTGGCCATCAAGGCCTTCAGGTCCCCCACCGCCAGCAGTTTTCCCATGGTCTGTTCCTCCAGCATCCTTATCCATTTCCCAGCACCATTATGAAGGTTGGGTAATTTAGCAACCAACCCTTCCAGGTCCTGTGTAGCCAAAGGCAAATACTGTGGGTTGTCCCCTTTTATCAGAATTGGGTGCATCTGTGCGGGCAGTTTATCTTCTAAGGCCTGTGCTTGTGTTTGACTTCGCAATGCATATTCTTTTGAGGCCACTTCTACTCCTTTTGCCCCTTCTTTTATTTCTTGATCTACCCTTAACAGTTGCTTCTTTGCCCGTTCTGTTGTCTTTTTTCTTTCTTCATCTCTCTGCTCATGCGTCTCTTTTAATTCATTAATACGTTTTCTAATTCTTTTCTCATGGCGGTGACACTCCTCATCCCTTTGTTGCTGCAGCCTTTTCTCTCAACTCTTGTTCTTTATTCTGATGAAACCAATCTGCTTCTACCACATCCTTTCCAGCCTGCCTCTGCTCCCCTTTTCCTTGCCCTCTTGGTTTCAACATCTCGATACACCCTTTATAACAATCCACATCTAGTGTCAGTTTTCCCTTCTCCTCTTTATTTTTAGCTGGAGTGGAGGTCTTCGCAGGCTTCTTTCCCTCATCTATCTCGACCTCTCCTTCGACTCTCACCGTCCCTGTCACCATGGGACACTGTATCCCTTTATATGGTGGGGGGTTATCAGCCCATTTTACCTTTTCCTCTGTCTTCTCCTCGTCTTTCTTTAGCATGCTCCTGGCTTTGGCTACGCTTGCCAGCTGACCTTTACCTTCTTCTAGGAATAGTTTAATCACCTCCCTCTCCTTATCTCGCTTCCGCTTCCTTTTTTCTGTGATGACATTACTCTTATAATTATTTATGATAGTGTCCCTCTCCTCGCATAACAAGACATCAAATGCCCCTTCTTTTGGCCACTTTGTTGCCATTTTCCTGGTCCTTTTCTCTAAGGCCTAGGCGATAGTCTTAATCTCTTCTCCACACAAGGGAAACCTCTTCATTAAAATTTCAACTGGTGTCCCCGCCATTTTGCTTTTTACCTCTATGTTCTAGATTGGAATGCTAAATATCGTTCTCTGCTCTGCCAAACTCCCTTTTTCCCGGGACTCCCTTCACTTGGCCAGTTCCCCTCCCGGGACGTCTGCCACTCAACTTGGCACGTTCTCTCCTCTGGGACCACTGCCTTGAGCCCCCTTATCTTAAGTGTTTCTAATCAAACTTGACAACCCCACCAGTGGCCTACAGTTTTCTCTTAACACTACAACCAGACAAACACAAACAACACTAATCAATTGAAATGTCATTTATTTCACTTTTGCTAAATTACAATATTAAATTACGTTTTCTCTTTCTCTTAGTATAGTTAAAGAGAATGTAGTGACTGTAATGTTGCTCCCACTTCTTCTATACTTCTGTGAGACTATATTCCTGTGTAATCGTAGTCTATCCTTCTTCTCAAAGAGTGTTGTTCGCGAAATTCTTCCCATTTACCCTTTTTCAATTAGTTGTTCACACTCCTATGCCTCTATTCCTCGCTATAACTATTGGGAGACAATGTAAATATCTTCCGTTCTTCTCTTTTTTGCATAGGGATCATTAAACCAGAACATCTCACAGGACTGCTGTAACTGTCTGCCCATAGGCCCATTTAACTCTGGATGACTTGAACAAACCCTTATCTGACTGACCTCAATCCAAATTACTTCTCGAGTAAATGTCCACGCAGTTGGATATCTATCTAATTCTCTTCCGTCCTTCACGCTTCGTATTATATTTTCCCTTTCCCTCAATATGGTTACTTCAAATGTTATGATAGTGAGGTTACCTATACGACTTGTGTATCTCCTTGGAGTAAACGCCCATATATCCTTAATGTATCTTTCTTATCGTGCTTTGTCCTTTTTTCACACTTTGGTTGGTATCCACGGTGCCCTGCAATCCCTGTCCCTTGTGGCCTTCCTTCTATTCAAGGTGAATTGGGGGACTTCCTGCCGAAAACAGACCCTTCTAGGCGTCCAAACCTAAGGCGGGATTCGACAGACCTCCTTAGTTGCAACTCTCTGACCTAATTACAAATTTATTTACAGGGTGTTAGTAAACATACACGTTACTTTGAATTCAAAAATTCCATTCTTTCATAATACATTGTTCATTAAATTTGGAGAGGCCTTACGTGGTGTGTGTCTGCCCGGCCTGGAAGGTCAAGTCACACAAACTAAGAAATTTAGAGCAAGAACATGCTTACCTCTTAGTGTGGCCACGTGTTGTTTGTGTAACCCGACCCTCAGCGCCTCTGGCAGCCATCACACCAGGCCTCGTGCCCAATCTCAGCAGTGCCTCCAAGAATATATTGTGGAAAAATGTATCTTCTTACCAAAAAGGATGCAACAACTCAAAAAGATGCAATAACTCAGGAGTTTGTGGATTTAAATTAGATTTTTAATGAGCAATCATAAAAGCCGAGTTGACATGCAGGAACAACTGTCTTGCCAACTTAACACTGTATAAATGTGAGTGTCTTATCTTATATAACCTTTCTGGCCATCCCCTTACGCTAATTCTTGGGCGGATCTTTCTCCCCATCCGCCACCATTGTTTCGCAACCTTCCAAGATCCGTTCCTTGTTAAATATTGGTGGCGCAGGCTTTAGAAACTTGTATAAAAATAATAGATCCATTAGGGCCCTTTACATTCATTGTTACTTGATTATGCCCAGACAGTAAATATTCTAATACAAGACTTCATTGATCATCCATACATCATTTGATTATACTTTTCTATATTGATTAATTGTATTCTCAGGTGCACATTGATTATACTAATACATTCATAAAGGGTGATATTTCAGAAATACTCTTATGTCAAACCTCTTGATACGTCAACCTATAATAGAGCCATTATATATTCTATAGTTTCACCAGTGAACTGCTGAAACCCTAATAATGAACCGGAACAAACACAATAGGGTTTCACCAGTGAACTGCTGAAACCCTAATAATAATAATGAACTGGAACAAACACAATAGGATTTCACCAGTGAACTGCTGAAACCCTAATAATAATGAACCGGAACAAACACAATAGGGTTTCACCAGTGAACTGCTGAATCCCTAAATACAGCTCATCCAAAATAGTGCTGCAAGGATCCTAAGACAATAAAAAAAAATCTGCCCACATCATACCTCTCCTTGGTGACCTTCATTGACTTCCTGGCCCTGAAAGCATTGACTTTAAAATGATTCTTTTAAAATTATCCTCCTATGAACCTCCACACATTCTACGGTTTAGCAACGCCAATCTGCTCAACGAATCAAGAACCCAGCTCCAAAAATGTGACACCACGCCTTTGCTTTTATTTGACCTCAGCTCTGGAAATCCCTTCCTGACAGGCTCAGGGCTGCACAGTCATAGCTTTTAAAGCAGGCCTTAAGACACACCTTTATCTGTTAGCCTACCCTTCCCTTTAAACATTTGCCTTTGGTAGAGAGGGTGTTATGTGTTCCAGCCTCAGTAGGTAATCCATTCTCAGTAGTTAAGTAATTTCTGTTTTCATTTGTTTCTACAATTCCACTTCTTATCAATTGCACCTTTTTAATTGTAGATATGGCAGTTAAATTAAAATCTGAGGTGTAATTAAACAACAACACATGGGCACATAGGCTTTATGCCCATGCCCTACCAAAGTCAACATATTTTTATAATAAGAATAGGGAGGGTATTTTCCAAATAAATTAAAATCTGGAAAGTTACAAGCAAAAGTTGAAATCATTAATATGCTCTGCACTGGGGAAGACTGACAAACATCCATTCAGTTATATTTACCATGCAAGTAGGGTACATTTATTACAATCTGAAAAATTCAAACAACTTCCTAGTTACATTGTTTGGTGCTTAAGGTGTTGTACTGCTGATAGTGTCAGACATTAGAAGTATCCATATTTATCTGATGCAGAAAATTGTTTAATAATACCAATTAAAGTAAATGTCCTGAAAACTATTGCAATGTAACATGCAAGTAAATTCAGTTTGGCAAAACAGTGGCGGCATAATAGCCATAACACAATATCTGTTGTTCTTTTTCACTCAGTGAGATTACATTTGGTACACATGATCAGGGTTGTGATTTTACTTTGTGTGAATGATGTTTCAAGTTGGCCACATGGGGGCACGATAGAAAAGGAAAAAACATAGATGTCATATTTCTTTGCAACAATGGATATAAGTAAAAAACTTTGCAGTCTGGCTAGTAGTAGCTTCAATGCTGAAACCTGCTAAACGCTGCTTGCAGCTTTAATTATTATTATTATTATTCTGGCAAAAAAGGGTGTTTTTTGCAAATTCCCGTGAGATAAAAGGGCTTAAAGATGCCCACATTTTTATGGTAGTAAAGGGCCAAGGGCCGCAACTTCTGTTGCAGTAGCATGCATGTCGGTCTCATGGTGGCACTGTCACAAGCCTCCAAATTTGCACTTTTTGCAAGCTCACCATGCCCACCCCTTGTGACCAAGAGTCTTGAAATTTGGTACATAGGTGTATCTCCTCATGATGAAAATTTTTGCCATTGGGACCCATAATGTCCGCAATGATGGATTTTCCGCCATTTTGGATTTTTTGAAAAACACTAAAAATTCAACTCCTCTGGCACCAAATGTCCGATCTTCACGTAATTTGATATTTGGCATCTAGGAAGCATGGACTTCAAAAATTAAATCAGCCAGGCCAGTATGTCAAAAAACATGGATGCTATTGACCAATGAACATGTGAGGGGGCGTGGTTTTGCATATATATAGACATCTCCTACAAGGATAATGGTATAATAATTCTACTTGGTACATATGTTGACAAGGACCATACGGAAAAAATGACTGTTGATTTTTTTATCAACCACACGGTAGCGCTATTGAGGTTTTTCACATTAGCAAGGTCACCATACTCACTCCGTTTGAGAAAGAGGTAGATAAGTCCATTTCCTCATAAGGAACATTTTTGCAATTAGGACCCATTAAGTCGGGCGTAATGTTTTTTCAGCAATACTGAATTTGTGAAAAATGCTTCAAACGCTACTTCTATAGCATCAAATGACCGATGTTAAGTGTGATTACATTTGGTACACATGGTTAGAGTTGAGTTTAGTTTATATGAAAGATATTTCCATTTGGCCACATGGGGATACTAGTGAAAAGGAAAAACGTTACATGGAATATTGTTTACAGCTACGGACATGAGTTGGATTTGTGTCCTGTTGGAAAAACTGCAATTTGGCTACTAATAGCTTAATGCTGAAACCTGCTAAATGCTGCTTGCAGCTTTAATTTATGAATTGAATTTGCTGGCACGCCCCCTAGTTCCGCATTCCCATAATCAATTCTGGAGAAAACAAATGAATGGGTAAGCTTTTCTGCATCAAAGGTGAGATGCATATGTTTTACAGACATGTCTAATATGGGCCTTGAGAGAGAGAGTAGGGTCAGATTTCAAACCCAGATTTCAAATCCAGATAACTGCAGGGTTCTTGCACCATTTTAAAAGTAAAATTCAATGCTTTTTAAGACCCAGCAAATATAATTTAAGACCCAAAAAATGTCTTAATTTCTTTGATAGAAAAGAGACTATTTATTGAGTCCTAGAATATGTTTTTGTAATTGTGTAACACAATATGCGTTGCGTTGAATTGCCATCAACGTTGTGTCAACCTGACATTTTACCTGCAACACAGAGCATGTTTTTTCAAAAGGGGAGAAGAGCAGACGAAGAATATTATATTTAAATAATGGGTAAGTAAAATATCTTGTAAGTTTTTCACAATTATTTACTTGCTCCTTCACAGTAATGTCTTTATTAGGGGTGAATTGGGACATACAAAAACCTATACTTCTCCACTTCAATGATCAGTCGTTTGCAGTCGATCATCCAACTTCTACCACAGCAAGGTTGGTGTGTCAGTTGACCTGTGGCATCTTCCAAAAAAAATGTCTGTCCAGAAAATAGGCTGACGAAAGTAATGCCAGAAGCCCAAAGAGTTGGAACAAACATATGCTGCAAATCATTATTTTTTCCCTACATAATAGGCCAATATGAGTTAACATTTTTTGCATGAATTTATTGAGCCAATACACCCACTGGACATGACCCTATGCGAGTAGTGTAGCAGCAGTAATTTATTTCATTTATTGCATTCCTAAAGGTTTGATGGCTGAACGCTCAGTGGCTGTAGTGCAGCCCCTATGTATGCCATTCAATATCCCCCCAACATTGTTTTGTAACTCCACCCCAAACTCTCCTCAAGATGTGGCGTTGCTCTGCTACTCTCTTAATTTCATGATCTAGGTCCAGCAAATTGCACCTTGCCATGTACTCGTTTCCTGCCGGTGCCAACCATCTTCAAAACTTATCTTCCTCCAACCATTTTTCATTCAACTTGCATCTCCCCATCTTGGCTCATCCCTATCTAGCAACTATTGACAACAAAAGATGACATGCAGCCAGACTTCACCGTCTGTAGCTAGCTAACCTAACATAAAACGTATATTAATGGCAGAGACTTTCATTGTCTAATACTAAATTAAACAAACAAACACGCTAATTACATGTGTAATAACTAATTGGTTAGATTGATTACAGGATATTGTGGAAGCTGCCACCACCTTTATTTTAGCCGGTCTGTTCCGGCAGTCAGAGGTCCAAAACACACCACGGGATTTAGCAAAACTATAAATCGCTTTATTATCAGATTTCATATGACGGTGGGGCATCAGATGCTCTGCTGCATATATTTACAACGGCAACTCAGTTCCAGTTAAATAGATGTATATCCAGCCAGTGTTTCACACTGCACACTTAATAGCCCCCCTTCACAGCAATCTTAATAGCACACTAACACAGCACAATTAATTGGCACTCCTGCACAGCACAGCTGTTAACACACCAGAACAGCAATCTTAATAACCCACTAGCACAGCACATTGGTCAATACACCTTAATAGGAGGTCGATATTTAACCATTATGCACCCCACACCATCATGGCTAGAATATAAAGTCCCCTCCCACTGGTACTACCCTCACTCTCATCATACATATACAGTTTCATCCATTTCTGTCACCCCGCTGATTTAAAAAACTTACACTAACACTCACAAATAATACAAAACATAAATGACTAAGTTGTTAAAACATCAGACTTAACTGTCCCAGCTGCCGAGACCCTCCCCTGCTGAGGTCTAGGCTTGTGGCACCGTGCCAACCAGGCGTGTGTGTAACAAAGCCTGTGGGAGATCCGTTGGCACAGCGTGAAACCGGGCCCTCAATGGCAATTTGAAGCACCCACACCAGAGCTGGAGAGCGGCACCAAGCACTCCTAATATCCCGGTCCCTATCTCCCAACTCGCCCTGCCTAAATGCGTCTCTCCCTCACTACCTCTCTTCACCGCCGACAGCCCTAAACGACTGCGAACAACAACCACCTCCCTCCGAATGAATGCAATACGCCAGCATTTAGTAATGTCCACAGCCTGTATTCCTTGATTTAAAGTTTGTATCAGCCCCAAGACTGTGACTCTCCGACCCCCAGAGTTCCCGATCGGCTCTCAGCTCTGCCTTTTATTTTTCTTCAGAGTCTCGGACAGAGTCGCGGGACTCTGTCCGAGAGGAGCCCCGGGAACTCTGGACTAAGGAGAGGGGAATGATGTGGCTCTCAAAGGCAGGGCAGATGTTGTAGCATTGGTTGATTTGCTGTGGGGTGCCTATAAGCATTGCCTCTGTCTTGCTGCTATTGAGTTGGAGGAAGTTGTTCGGCATCCAGTGTTTCACCTCATCCACAGAGTTGGACAGGGTTGATATGGCAGATGTTGTCACATTTAGTTTTAATGTACAGGTGTGTCATCTGTGTAGCAGTGGAATTGAACACTGTAGTCTGGCAAAGTGGGAGCATGTGTAGCAGGAAGAGAATAGCTCCTAGCACCGACCCTTGTGAGACACCACATGTTAATGTGAACTCCGCTGATCCTGCCTCACCGAGAGAAACATCCTACTTGCGGTTAGAGAGGTAAAAGGTGAACTAGTTGATGGCAGCGTGCTCTCTTAGGCGCTGGAGTAGAATGGTGTGATCTACTGTATCAGAAGCAGCCCTGAGGTGCAGAAGACTCAAAATAGAGGGGGATTCTGTATCTGCAGCCATGAGCAGATCATTAACAACCTTCACCAATGCTGTCTCAGTACAATGCATTGGCATGAAGTCAGACTGGAAAACCTCATAAAGCTGGTTAGCACTGAGGTGTGAGTGAAGTTCAGTTGCCACAATCTTATCAAGGACTTGTGGGTGGATTGGTTTCCTGCCTGTTGGGCCCTGTCCAGGGCCTCCCCCAGATTGGGCCACAGTGTCACTGGACCCCGCTGTCTCAGCCCCAAGGTCTTACGCTGCTATTACTGTGCTGGGGGAGTAGGGTCAGTTCTCCTTCTCCACTATAATCTGTCCTTGTAGATCTAAGGAATGCATTTTCAAAATTTTCCCTGTCTCCTGCCCTGTTTTAAACTTAGGAGGACATCAGGTCTTGGCCCACACCTGCGGTGTACCAGGCTTGAAAGACTCGTTGCTGTCCCTGTCCAAAGTCCTCCTGGTTGTGTTGCAGATCAAGAAGATACCTGACGATTTCAGCTGCCACTGTACTGCCTCCTCCCCCTCCCCCGTGTTGTCCCTGTCCTTGTCCATCTGGTCATGCTTCGGACCTGGACTAAGCTTAAATAGACTCTTGACACATGCATTTATTAATTATTACAATTTGTACTCTAAATATGTTCACCCAGCACAGCCAGAAGAGGACTGGTCACCCCTCTGAGGATGGTTCCTCTATACGTTTCTTCCTAAATTTCAGGCTTCTTAGGGAGTTTTTCCTAGCCACTGAAATTCAACACTACTGTAGTTTGCTCCTTGGGGTTTAAGGCCGGGTGTTTTGTAAATGTACTTTGTGACAACTGCTGATGTAAAAAGGGCTTTATAAATACATTTGATTGATTGACTTTAGATAAGAATGGGAGTTTGGAAGTAGGCCTGTAGTTTGAAAGGATGTCTGGGTCAAGGGACGGTTTCTGGGTCAAAGGGGGAGATGGCTGCCATCTTGAAAAGTGACGGTACCTGCCCAGTGTGCAGGGACTTGAACAAACAAGTAACGAAATCAATAAGAGTGGCTGAGCATTTTTTAAATGGCGAATTTGGAATAGGGTCAACAGGGCTGCTGAAAGATTTAATTTTTAATATGAGTTCCAGAACAGTAGCAGGTGTCACCGGAGCATAGTCACTTAGAATAGAAGCAAATATGGGTGAATGGGAATGTACAGTGGTTGCATTGGGAGGGCCAGAGTCTGTAGGTTGGAGGAGGCGACTGATGGTGTTAATGTGGTGGGATTATCTTTGCCATTCTCAATCAAAGAAGAGTAGAATCTAGAGCGGGCTGCTTTAAAAGCTTTAAAATAACAATTCTGGAGGTCTTGATAGGTGGACAGATAAGCCAGTGGGTGGACAGATAAGCCAGTGTTTCTCCATCGACGTTCTATTTTGCAGCCGTGTGTCATCATGCTGCGCAGCTCCTCTGTGAACCATGGGAAACCTGTTGGAATGATGCTTTTACAGGGGCAAGAATGTTTAAAGGTGTTACTCAGTGTGCTGTTATACAGGTCAACCATCTCATCTGCAGTGGACTTGTGACAGTCAGATAGTAGGTCAGGCTGTACTGACTCCTGGAAGACCGATGTGTCAAGGGACTTGATATTTCTGAATTCAACAGTCCGCTTAGGGCAGAGGTTAAGTGCAGGAATAATTACAGACAATGTCACAACCCTATGGTCAGAGACACCTAACTTATGTACATCCAGGTCTGATGACGGGACTTCTCCAGTGATGATGAGGTCAAGTGTATGTCCATGATTGCATGTGGGGACGTTGACATGCTGTCTCAGGTTAAGACAGTCCAGCAGGTTCAGGAATTCATTGGCGAAGGAACATTTTGTTGAATCAACGTGAATGTTGAAATTACCAAGGACAACAACACTGGATAGAGCAGGACACAGAAATGTGATTAGCTCAGAGAACTCAGTTATGAGACAACATTTGATTAAGGAGGACAATAGAAAAGTATAACTGTGAATGGCTTCAGTTTAAAAGCCTTGCACTCAAGTGATAAGCCAGATGGGACAGGCAACATTTTCAGGACAAAACAATCCTTGTGGAGAAAATATTCTTAAAGCCATCATATTCAGTACTAGGTTACAAATCCTTTGAATTCTATCACTGGCTGAAGTCTTCCCCCCATTGAATCACCAGACACTGGGTGTCTTCCCTGGTGATGCTCTGGCTTGTACTGTACTGATCTTCAGTTCCTGAAGATTTTCTGATATTTTTATCAGGCTTGTCTTCAGCAAGTGAAACAGTCTCCATTAGATTCAGATCAGGTAATTGACTTGGATTGTCAAGAATTCTATTGGGCCCTGATAAACTCTTTGTTTTTGCAGTATTTTTGGGGTCAATGTCCTACTATAATTGGAAATGCTGTCCAATGAGTTTTGCGGCATTTGTTTGGATTTAAGCTGATGAGCACTTCAGAGTTCATCCTACAGCTGTCATCAGCAGGTCATACATCAATGAAGACAAGTGAGGAAGTTCCTGTGGCAGCAATGCATGATGTCAATTACAGGAAAATCGAGTGACATGCTTGCACATTGCACAGAAACTTGCTGTCAGAAAAACATTGACAGGAATCTTGGCAACAGGTTATCACCGATGGTTCAGAACTGGTTATATGCACAATCAGGATGCTGTCAAAGAAATTCACTGCTTCCCAGGCCCGAATTGCTTTGTGCTTTACAGATTGCATGTCGACGCTACATTGTCATTGGAAATGATTGGGAGCAACGCTTATGCACTTAACACCATCGGCATTGTATACTTTCAAAAAGTACTGGAGTACAGTGCAAAAACAAGAAAACTTGTGACACTGTCCAAATACATATGGATTTGTTAAGAGGAAATAACAAGTACTTCAAGTAATTTTTTTCAGTATAGCATTGGAGAGCAGGCATTCATGTCATGAATCAAGTTTACTCAACACTTGTCTCTGAATCCTGATTAAAAGCGGGTTAGTACACCTCCATTAATACATAGAATGCACTGAAGTAAGTTGTCGGAAATTGAAATGTATCTCCTGGTACCCCAAATCCATCCATCTCTGACTCTTCTCCATCTGGTAATGAGACGCTGTGTGTGCTAAAACCTTGCTTGTAGCATAATAAGTTGTCATTTTTTAATGTTTTTGCTAGCCTGTAAGCATTAGTGTCATTGCCAGTCGCATTTGTCCTAAAACATATTACAACCCCATTTCCCAAAAAGTCGGGATGCTGTGTAAAAGAAAAGAAAAACAGAATGCAATGATGTGCAAATAACTGAAATAGAAAATGTTATTCTTTATTGAAAAATATATGCCCACTTTGATGCCAGCAACATGCCAGCAACAACCTGGGACAGGGGCAAAAAAGAGTGGAAAAGTTGTAAAAAAAACAACTGGTGGAACATCTCACAACTAATTAGGTTAATTGGCAACAGGTTAACAGGGTATAAAAATAGCATCCCAGAGAGGATGAGTCTTTCAGAAGTAAAGATGGAGGGTGATAGAATATGGGCATGAGAAACTTAACACAACTCATATGTGCTGACTTACTCTAAACAAAGTACATTAGATGGGATGTGGTGCTGGGCCCGTTATTGATGAGCCCCACACACCCTGTCCATACCTCCTGATAGGAGATTTCCATGTGACTGTCATAGACTCTATGAATAGTCCCATGGAACGTAGGTTGGAACATACCATTATGAGAAAGCCTGACTTTACCTGATGATACGCATGTATTTTAGTTCTATTCTCTTGTTAGTGGACCTGTACTTCGTTATCTTGTGCTAAATGAGGTACCGTATCACAAACAGTTGGTATCCACTATTGAGGGGCCCCAACACAACCTGATAAGCGTGTGGAGCCAGGAACTCAAGAGGGGACACTACCAGGCCAGGTAAGGTTAGGATATAGAATACACGTATGTGATTGGAAGACAGCCAGATATTGGAGGGGATGTGCTGGAGGGTAATGGACTGTGTATGGCCTGTGTATGATTGGCTATGACTACTAACCGCCTCCTATGTGTATTGGCATAGAAGACTGTGTTAACTTTGTAATTATTGGAGAACATGTAAGAACTATGGAAGATCAACATCTTGGACTCATGCTAAAGAAATATTCTCCCCTGACTACCAGTTGCATTCATTTTGTTCATGGATCAAAAATGGACAGAATCTAACAAGGGGTTCACCACTCTGTGAAAGACTGCACAAGCAAACAGTGCAACAATTTAAGAATAAAGATTCGTAACGTAAAATTGCAAAGAGTTTGGGGATCTCATCATCTGCGGTATATAACATCATTAAAAGATTCAGAGAATCCGAAGAAACCTCTGTACCAAGGGACAAGGCCGAAAACCAATATTTAATGCAGTAGTGTAGATTTGGGGGGTATTAACCTGTCAATATTACAGACAGGTTAATGTGACCCCCCCTGGAATGAGTGAAAATCCTGGGATCCATTGACCATGACCCCACCAATATACAATACAAACCTACGCCGTTGATTGGATGGCCGTGATCTATGGGCTCTCAGGCAGCACTGCATTAAAAACAGACACGATTCTGTATTGGACATCACTGCGTGGCCTCAGGAACACTTCCGAAAACCATTGTCTGTGAACACAGTACGTCGCTGCATCCACAAATGCAAGTTAAAACTCGACCATGCAAAGAATAAACCATATATAAACAAGAACCAGAAACTCTGCCGTCTTCTTTGGGCCCAAGCTCATTTTAAGATGGACTGAGGCGAAGTGGAAAACTGTCCTGTGGTCTGACAAATCAAATTGAAAATTAAATTATTTATTCTGAAATTAGAATAAATGCATCAGCTTCTCTTCAAAAGTTATTTAATACCATCAGTCTATACTCATGAGCAAGTGCTAAGAATACATTGAGATTAAATACACAAAAGACAAATATTCAGAAATATACATTTTATGTGTTCATAAAACACACACTTCATTTGACTAAATATAACAGGATTAAGAGGTACATAATTAATGAATCACATGGCAAAACTTTGACACAGTAACAAGATCCACACCATAGTGAACATAAGATTATATTTTGCAACACTTGAATTGAATATATTACAATACTGTACATCAGATAAAATAATCTATAGCAAGGCAAACATTACAACAACTGTTAATAATTCCAATTCCACTGGAGAAACAGAGGGAGGGAGAGAGGGGGAAAGGGGAGATGATGGGAGGACCAAACAATAAAATACACAACCTTACTTTCTTTGAAGATCTATGTCTCTGCGCAAAACTGGTCGCGCTCAGCAGAGTGCCAGGTTTGAAAACAATTCCTACCATGAACAGAGCCAAGCTGTTTACCATCAATCAATCAATCAAATTTATTTATAAAGCCCTTTTTACATCAGCAGTTGTCACAAAGTGCTTTTACAAAACACCCGGCCTTAAACCCCAAGGAGCAAACAACAGTTGTGTTGAATTTCAGTGGCTAGGAAAAACTCCCTAAGAGGCAAAATTTAGGAAGAAACCTAGAGAGGACCCAGGCTCAGAGGGGTGGCCAGTCCTCTTCTGGCTGTGCCAGGTGAACATATTAAGAGTATAAGTTGTAATAACTAATAAATGCATGTGGGCTGAGTCTATTTAAACTTAGTCCAGGTCGGAAGCATGACCAAATAGACATGACCATCATGTTCAGGTGCCATTCAAGTTATCTTAATTCTATTTTCAACTTTACCTTTTCTGTAGCATAACCAGCAGTTCGTAGACAAGTCCTGCATGACAGGAACATGTTTCATGTGAAACGACGAGGAAGGCAGGGCTACAGGCTTATGTCTGAATGATGGGAAACTTGCGTGGATATCAATCCCACCCAACTGACGTGCGGGTTCTCACTAAAAACAACCTGGTAGTAGTTATTTAATCTACACTCATCCCTTGGTGCTGCATTAAATTGTTGCCACTCCTGAAACAACAAGAAACTGTTGATGACGGCAATGTCTATAGAGTGGAAGAAAACAGAGGGCTGGCCGACTATTTTTTGACTAATGTAGTCACCTCAGTTGAATCATTACCATTATGGAAATTAGAGAGGCATGATACTGCACATGTATCTTTCCAGTGGATGACAAGGATATTATCTTCTACCTTATACCAGCTCATGTCCCCAATGGTCTGCCTTGCACTCCCATTTCTTTACATCTTTAAATTCTATTAGAAAACACATTCGATTAATTCTACATGTCCCACGTGCATTAATCCCAAGCTGCCACAGTGTAACCATGAGCACTGGGGACATGTAAAAGTTGTCAAACCAATGATTGTGACCGTGATCTTTAAAATGGCTGTACGTAAGGTCTCAACAATTTTGTGGCTACGTCAATAACACGACCATCACGACTACCAGTGTAAATGTTAAAATCTAAGGTATACACTGAATCAGACATTGCTATCACCCACAGTTTAAATCCCCAATGAGTAGGCTTGCCTTTCATGTACTGTTTAAAACCTGAACAACCTTTCGATTTTACCATGCATTCGTCAATGGCCAGATTCTGTTTAGGCTGAAACACCTGTTTAAACCTCCGTTGAGGTGGTCCATCAGGTAACAAATCTTTGTAAGATGATCCTGTTTGTCCTCTGTGGCTGGATCTACAAAATGCAGTGCTGTCAACTGAGCCTTGTAATGGTCTCGTGACATAAATGATATAGCCCACAAGCCCTGAAGGGACTTGGTTCGATAATATCAATGGATGTCAGGGAGAGTCCAGAATCCCATGTGAATAAGTAGACCCACGAACCTGTAAAACTCATCTGGGGTTAATTCATCACAAGGTCCTTGGCAGTATGAATAAAACACGCAATTCAATATCAGTTCCAACACCTGACGATCTGTACTCGAGCAAAAATATATTGCTTTTTGCCGGACTGCGTAAGCGGTGCCAGTTCAAGAAGAGTGAATGTCTCTTACTGAGTGAGTGACTGACTACCCCTTGTTAAATAGCCTAGTGGTTAGAGATGCAGCCTTCCAAGCAGGCGACCACTGTTCGATCTGCACCTCCGACAGAACAAAATATGCATTAGGATTTGTTCAGGATGTAATCTGTCACTTTCACCCATCAAAGTTGGAAGGGTGGACTCTACCGAATACTGTTTTTTCATGTTTATCGACTTCATTCTGTGGCACTTAGGTATTAACATGGCTGCACCCAACTGCTCTGGATGACTTGCTGAGGAAAATGCTTTCTACTGCAGAAGAAATTGAAACTGCCGAAGATATTCAACCAGGTAACCAGGTACTAGCAAACAACCAGGAGTAGCAAACATAATAGTACTATATTTTCATAATGTTTGCTGGACACGTTTTTTCGGAATACAAACTAACAGAAATGTATTTGCTGTTGTTTGCAAACAAAAGTGAATTGATTGAATGCACCTCTACCATTGAACACATTTTTGGGGAGAGGAAACAATCCCAGCTAGTAGCCGGTAGTAGCCAGAGTTGCTAAATGTCGCAGGCAAAACAAGAAACCCAGACTGTAAAAAGAAGCCCCAAACAAGCAACTTGGTGCTACAGAAGATGCCCCAAAAAGCAATGCCTTTTTTTGGACACACTTAAGTAGATGTACTATTCATGTGTGAGAGCTGGCTGCTCTAATGGTGGCAAGTACCTGTTGTTGAAGTAACATTACAAATATTCAAATTGAGCTAGGGTGACCACATTTTCAAACACCCAAATCGGGACCCTTGTGTAACCGCACGTCAATGCACGCGCACATGTACGCGCTTATGCAAGCATGTTGGTCATTATGCGTGTTTGTGGCTGGTTGAGCGGGGGGGGGTGCTTTGAGCTTTGATGAGAATTGTTGCTTTGCCACACAGTTCTACGCAGTTGTTTGTTTGGCTCTGGCTTGTATGTGGAAACATAACAGTATTATTATTATTTTAATTGTGGTGAAAACCGGGACAAGTTGGTAGAGAATGTTGGAAACAGGGACGTTTTAGTGTTTTACAGATATTTGTCGCGACCCAGGACACCCAGCTTGAAACCAGGACAATCCCGGGCAAACCGGGACATCTGGTCACCCTAAATTGAGCAAACATACAAAAATATTGTTCTCTTAAAGGTGGAATTACATTATAAACCAACCTTTCTTTCACCAGCTTACTACATAGGTATTATATTTTCCTAATAGTTTGTGAACAACACATTGATGGCGAATGCAAAGCTAACATAAATGTATTTGCTGTTGTTTGCAAACAAAAGTGAATTGATTGAATGCACCTCTACCACTGAACAAATTTGGGGTGGGGAAACGATCACAGCTAGTAGCTGGTAGTAGCCCGATAGATGTGTAGTAAGGAACCGGGCTAGACAGTAGATTGAGACGTTACAGCTTTTATTTAAACTCATTCTCAGTTTTAGTGTGCCTAATGGTCAAAACAATACAGGCCCAAAAAAAAGGCAACCCATGACAGAAAATAGTTCCATGCGACTTTCGGAAAAAATAAGCTACTTATAAAAGAAGTTACTTATAATAAGTGGACATGGCAACCCTGGCAGTGAAGTCGATTCACCAATCAAAAAACAGTATTCGGTACAGCCCGCCCTTCCAACTTTGTTGGGTGAAAGTGACAGATTCAATGACAGATTCAATAATGACAGATTTCACAACGAATGCCAATCGTTAAATTTAGAAATACACCATTAAATGTTACATGTTTTTTAATTATTTTCTTTATCATTTAAATTATTTATTTCCCTTCATATTTAATTATTTCATGGTGAATATATTTATTTCATAAAGTTCCTAAAATTCCTCCATAGGTATGCACTTAAAGCTGCTGTATAACCTCTCTTCTGACCGTCATGTAAAAGCGTAGTCTGGCAAATGGGTATTTCGCTCTGTGACATTTGGTAGAGGATAAAAAAAAAATAATAATAAAAAAAAAAAACTCCCACCCTTAATGACCTGAACCAATTATATCAACTTGTACCTTATGATGTCAAGTACTATGGGCAGTTTTCAGGATTAAATTTGATGATTGGACGGCAGAGGTATGATAAATCAAACCGCTGGAATTAGGATTCTGAGATTAGAACGCTCCGGCTGGAAAGGGTTAACAAAGACACAAGTATTTAGATATAGCCAACCATCCATAGGAAAAGCTACTGTTTGCCGGCCCCCCACCTGAAACCCACTTTACCCCACTAGTGAAGGGAAGTTTGACTCACTTTACTGATGCGGATCTTTTCGAATCGTTCAGTAAAAAGAACAAATCTTTCGACTCATTTCATTCATTTGATTCAGCCCCACCCTCCCTCTCTCCCTCTCTCTCTCAAATCACCGTCTCAATTCTGGCTACACTTATAATAAATATATATTATATAAATATGGGAATAGGAAGCAACCATAGTCCTACTGTTAATGCTAACTAAGAGTAAATGCTACACCATATCATGATTTACAGCCATCAACCAACCATGTTCATTATGTGTAGTATTAGAAGATTTAAAAAACATCTGACTGCAGGCCAGGGGGCATTAATTATTGTACAAAAAAACGCACAAGCGCAACTCATTGTCCAGAGTCAAAATCAAGGTTCAATTCAGATTGAAAAAAATCATTAGAAAATAGTCATAAAATTTAATTCTAAACGTAATGATATTTATCCTATAATTACAGCTTTTAAAATGTACTAATACTACTATTTTAATCTAACACATGATAATATACCAAATACCTATTTTGCATTAATTCTGTTTACTAAGGCTGATAATAAAAGAGAGAGACTCGGAGATCCAAAACATTAAAAGACTTGCTATTTTCTCCTTAGTCATTGTCGTTGCTTCTGGTGACCCAAAATATTTTTTTGCAGGATGAAAAGCACCATGAGAAAAAGTTTATTAATCAATATGATCAGTTTAATCGAGTCCTGACAGTTACAGTATTACCAATAGACATGCACATAACTGTCACAATGTCGGATGGAGGCAGGACACAAGCGCAGGGAGAACGGAGGACATTTAATAAATGAAACATAACGGACAGGAACGAAACAGAATAGGTTACTTGACAAAAGGACTAGGTCAGAAAAAAACTAATGGCGCTTTTCCACTGCATGGTACCGGATCGACTCTACTCTCCTCGCCTCAACTCTACTCGCTTTGGGAGCTTTTCCACTGCATGGTACCAGCTCGACTTGGCTCTACATGGCTCGCCTCAGTTCATTTTCCACTGTAGATAGTACCCTGTACCCGCCCATAGTGACATCACTGGAAAACATCCGTGATGTCACTTTCAACGCGACATACACAGGAGCAACAAACAATGGAACAAACAATGGAGGGTATCGTACCGATGGTGTTCTTGATCCTCGGTATGTGGCTGTTTGTCACAGTAAGGAGACAAGCAGTTTTTAAGAAGAAGCTAAAGGCCAACCAGACAAAATACTGCTGAAAAAAACAGGAGAGTTTGGGAAGTCATTCATCAGAACTACAAGAACGATGAGGGAGCTATGGAGAAAGCTATGGTTGCTCAAAAAAGACGACGCAACAGGGTAAGCTAGCATGGTTGCTAATTAGCGTATGTGCTTACGGTCATGTCCAGTGTACAGTATTTAATGGACTTTAGCTACTGCTGCTTAAGAGTGTATGATGTGTATTTCAGATATTTGATCTCCTGGTTAATCGCTGCTGCAGACCGTCTGGTTGGGCATTCAATCAATCAGCCGAGTGGTGGGATGCGATTGTTCCCAGATTCACTAACACACAGTGGGTGCAGAACTTCAGAATGTCGGAAGAAACAGTCATCCACCTGTGCAACAAACTTTGTCCAGAAGTTTGTTGATTGGAAAGACACAACACAAACTTCCGCAGGTGTGTACCTCTGAAAAAGAGGGTAACCATCACAGTGGAAACGTATGACCGGCTCAGAGTACAGAAGTGACGGCCATCTTTTTGGAGTAAGCATAACAACTGTGTGTTGGTGTGTGCAAGAGTTCTGTGCTGCTGCGGGGATACTGTTGGTGCGAGAACAAATTAGTTTCTCAGACTCAGAGAAGTTTGAAGAAATGGCCACCTACACCGAAAACAGGTGGGGACTCCTGCAGTGTATTGGTGCTATTGATTGTTCACACATATCCATCATTACTTTTTTTTCGCTACGTCTCGTCTCTACTTCCGGTTGAGAGTATCTGCTGGCGTCGGGTTGGATTGCCACTAGTCACTGGAACTGTCTCTACCAGTCTTCTTTCATCGTTCACGCGTTTTACTGTTTTTTTGTTTTGTATTGCCTACTGCCGGTGTGTCTGTCATCTGCTAATCTTCCGTATCTCGACTGCGTTGCTGTGATTACCTCCAATTGGATAACTCACCTGATTGCGGCACTACTCATTCTGATCCTGTCTACCCTCTCTGCCCTGTCCTGGAAAATACCAGTGTTTGTTTTCCATGTCTCCTTCTCTGGAATTCCACTATTGGACTGCCCGTGTGAACTCTCCATCCCGTTTTAACAACTTTTGTCAACCATTTTGCTACCGCACCTGCCGACTGGCTATCTAGCTCCACGACATCTCCACATGTTCAATTTCCTCTGGCGCTCACGCTGGCAGGCAGGTCTCTACACGTTTGCCATCGTCTGGGCCCCAGCCGTCAATTACACTGAGTAAGTCTCCACTTTCTCTTTGGTTTTCTCTGTTGGTCAGGGTTTTTGTTCATAATGTGGTTTGACAGTGGCTGCTAGTGCTAAATGATAGGCTAGGTAGCTGCGTTGTGGGCTGATTGAATGTCCGGTTGGCAGAGCTGGTTCTCCTGAGTCTTTAATTGAACTACTACTGATTTATTCTCGGTGCCATGTATCTGCCCGTTGACTTCCGTCTGCTCCTTTTGGCAATGCTCTGCCCAGCACTATTGTGGTTCCCGCCAGCCATTTTCTTTCAAACAAAGTATTACTCCCCCAACGATCTACAATCCATGAACAAAAACTCGCATTTCAAGAAATCGCATTACTTCGGATGTAATAGCGCATGCCCATTCGTCTGGCATCCTATGTAGACGCTCCTACTTACATCGAGGCTCACAACGCAAACTGTGTGTCAACTCTAGTCCTTCAGGCAAAATGATCTCCCTCTGGTCTCACGTCATCCTCCGTATAAATCAGGTCGAACTGTAAACTAGAATTGCCTACGTTCCCTTCAACCTACCACAATCTACAACTCTGGTTCTACATGTTGCATTACTAACCTTGCTCTCCTAAACACCCGCTTCATGAATAATAAAGCCCCCCTGCTTTATGAATTAATACTGGACAACAAGCTGGACTTTCTTTTCCTAACTGAAACGTGACAAACACCCAGAGATTTTTTCATATTAAATCAAGCAGCATCCAATGGTTATAGCTATCTGTCCCAACCCCGCCTAACAGGTCGTGGTGGTGGCCTTGCTGTACTATACAAATCCCATTTTAAAATTACTGAGTTGTCACTTCCATCCTTCACCTCATTTTAATATATGGCCTGTAAATCAACAAACTCCCTGACCATCATCCTTATTTATCGTCCTCCAAAAGCTAATGGCTAATTCCTCTCTGACTTAGCTGAACGACTCACCATTGCTGTATCACTCTCCCCTCGCATTCTCCTGCTTGGCGACATAAATATTCACTTTGACTCACCTAACTCCAAATATACCTCTGATTTCATCGCTGTCCTGGACTGTTTTAACCATATTCAACATGTTAATTTTCCCACCCATATCTAATGTCACATTCTTGATCTCGTCTGCTCCGTCTGCCTTACCATTACCCATATAACTCCATCTTCGTTTCCGCTGTCTGACCACAAGATAATTAACTTCTCATTTCTTCCAACGTACCACACAACACTGACAAGTGCAAAATCTCCTTCCGTAGCATCAAAGCTGTTGACCCTCTCCAACTATCAGATGCCATCTGCTCTGCTCTTCCGATTGATTCCACCCTCAAATCACCTGAAGAACAAGCTAACCAGCTCAACACCGCTATGTCTGTCTCCCTCAACGCTCTGGCCCCACTAAAAACTAGACATGTTTCTTTCACCTCCTCATCCCCCTGGTTTACATCGGAGCTCCGTACCATGAGGCAAGTTGGTCGTCGCCTTGAACGCCGGGCGAGAAAATCGGGGCTCACTGTCACACTGAAGCCTACAAACTCTACCTTTCAATTTACAGAGATGCCCTCAGTGCTGCTATGTCCTCCTACATCTCAATCAAAATCAACAGCTCCTGTATGAACTCCCGGACCCTCTTCTCTACTGTCAGCAAATTACTTCAGCCCTGCAATGACTCACTCTCTGGCCCCTCCACTAAACTTGACAACTCTTTTTTGCAGTTTTTTAAAGATAAAATAACAACAATAAACTCCTCACTATCTAACAAATCTACCACAGCCCCCCCGACAGTTTACCTCCATATTTGTCCCCCTGCTGCCCAGGACTCTCACCTCTCCTCATTCAGTCCGGTTGACTCCCCTTACATCACTAAACTCATAATGACATCCAAAAATACTACCTGCTCTCTCGATCCTCTTCCCACAGTCCTGCTTAAAGCCTCCTTATCTGCTCTCTGTCCACACATCACATGCATAGTCAACCTCTCTCTCTCCAACAGTATTGTCCGTTCCTGCTACAAAGCTGCTGCTGTCACCCCCATCCTAAAGAAACCTGGACTAGACAAAACCATCCTTAACAATTTCCACCCCATCTCCAACCTCCCCTTCCTGGCAAAAACTCTTGAAAGAATTGTTACCTCACAGCTCCAAACCTACCTCCTCAAAAATAATCTATATGAGCCTCTTCAGTCTGGTTTCTGGCCAATCCATAGCACAGAAACTGCACTCCTCAAAGTTGTCAATGACCTTCTCCTCTCTGCTGATGCTGGTTCCCTCAACATCCTGATTCTCCTCGATCTGAGTGCTGCCTTTGACATCGTTAATCACCAGATTCTGCTCACCAGGCTTGAGGGGCTGGGTGTTGAGGCAACTGCCCTCTCCTGGCTGAACCCCTATCTCACTAACCAAACCCATTTCATTTCACTCAAAGACCTAAACTCCGACTCAGCCACAGTCACTCAAGGTGTCCCCCAGGGCTCAGTACTTGGTCCCCTACTCTTCATCATCTACATCCTTCCCTCGGTCAGATCCTCCATCACTTCAAACTTAATTTTCACTGCTATGCTGATGATACACAAATATATCTAGCCACCAAATCTCTCACCAACCCACCTCTGACCCATACTGAATGCTGCCTGACTGCAATAAAAGTATGGATGAAGGAAAACTTCCTCAAAATAAACTGCGACAAAACAGAACTCCTACTCATTGGAACCAAATCCACCCTCACCAAAACTGGCACTTTCAATCTCAGCATCGATGACACCGTTGTTTCTCCATCCCCCCACGCACGTAAACTTGGTGTCATTCTGGACTCTACTCTCTCCCTTGATCAGCATGTGAAACAGACTGTAAAATCTTCATTCTTCCATCTCCGCAGCATTGCCAAACTCAGATCTTCCCTATCCCGTCCTGCAGCTGAAGCCCTAATATATGCGTTCATAACCTCCCGTCTTGACTACTGCAACTCCCTACTCACTGGCATCAAATCTACATCCCTCCATAAGCTCCAAATGGTTCAAAACTCTGCGGCCAGACTACTCACTAACAGCAAGTCCCGGCAGCATATCACCCCTATCCTCTGTGATTTACACTGGCTTCCTATCTACCAACGCATTGACTACAAGATCCTCCTACTGACATACAGTGGATATAAAAAGTCTACACACCCCTGTGAAAATGCCAGGTTTTTGTGATGTAAATGAACGAGACAAAGATAAATCAACTTTATCTTTGTTTGAACTTTTTCCACTTTTAATGTGGCCTATAATGTGAACAATTCAATTGAAAAACAAACTGAAATCTTCGAGTGGGAAATGTGAAAAATAAAAACCTTACAATAACCTGGTTGCATAAGTGTGCACACCCTCTTATAACTGAGGATGTGGCTGTGTTCAGAATTAACCACTCACATTCAAACTCATGTTAAATAGAAGTCATTACACACCTGCCATCATTTAAAGTGACTCTGATTAATCACAAATAAAGTTCAGCTGTTCTAGTAGGATTTTCCTGACATTTTCTTAGTTGCATCTCAGAGCAAAAGCCATGGTCCGCAGAGAGCTTCCAAAGCATCAGAGGGATCTCATTGTTGAAAGATATCAGTC